>JZKD02S0990039.1:20660-56593 GCA_000966675.3 Picea glauca | reverse complement strand
TAACATTACTAATCTAAATTACAACTAATGGCCTAAAGACGACATAAATAAAATAGCATTACTAATCTAATATGTCCCAATTAAGGGGTAATGAGCCAATATTAGGGCTTAACACTCCAAGTAGCTTCCTCAAGGGGTTATCTTCTAACTAAATTTACCTAACTTCCTTATTTTAGGGCTAACCCACTTCTAACCACTTTTCCACTTACAACCACTTTATCCACAAATATTAAACTTACCACTTCTAGTTGCAACTAATTTATTTTTAATTATTTTATTTTTGCAAAAACTTAACTCATGATTAACTCCTAGTTACAACAACTTTGACTAGTAAACTTCTTCTAGGAGATTCTATAATAAATTGACTTCTTTGACCTTCTAGGGGCTTCTAGATAACTTATGAGGGTTCTCCAACTTCACAAAGCCATAAACCTAGATTTATGTGACATACCACATATCACCAAAAACTGCACAACATGTACTATCCATCTAGAATAGTCTTACCTGCAAATACTCTAATCTTCATACCTTTATACCTCAAACAAACTTAAGTCCCTTAACCATACTATTGGGGATACTAGAACATGATACCATACATACTCAAGGGTTTACATCAATCTACAACATCACTCTCCAAGGGTTGACATCAATGATAACCAACTATCCAACTGTCCATCAATCTAGACCAAATGTGTGATATCTTGGATCCCATAGAATGGGTCACTCAAATGGAAAATTATTTCTCCTTGCATGGAATTACTGATGAGTTGTCCAAACTCTGCTATGGTGTCCTCTATCTGGATCCTGAATGTTGGCAATGGTGGAAATGGAGTAGAAAGGGATGTTAAGGGTATGTTGCTTGGACATAGTTTTTTGCAGAGCTTTATGAACACTTTGACACCTACACCCACTATTTAGGTCATTTTACCAAGTTCAAACAATTTGGCATAGTGGAAGACTTTATATCCTCCTTCAAGAATTTAGATTTTAGAATGGAGGGCATGTCATATGCCTTGTTCAGGGAATGCTTTATCAGTGGACTAAAAGATGAAATACACGCCCAGGTTCTAATGGATTTCCCTCAAACTTGGTTGGAATATACTAAATGAGCCAAGCAATCCAAATAGGTTGTCTCCGCCCAAAACTAAAAACCGTCCTTTATTCCTTGCACTCAACCCAACAATCCTACCCCTCCTTCCACTCCTCTCAATATTCAAAAATGAACTTAGGTAGAAATGGATGAAGGCAAATTCAAGGGTCTTTTCTATAATTGTGATGACAAATTTTTTCTGGGGTACAAGTGTAAGGAACATAATATTTTTATGGCCATTTATGAGGATGTTATTGATGAGGAGGCCGAAGTTTCCCTAGTGGAAGACCTAACCCCAATAGATGATCCTACTCCACCCTCTAATCCATTAGAAGTTGAACCAGTGATTGTTGATTTTTCCAAAGTGGATTCAACCCTTGGTATGCTCTGAAATCATATTGATTTTACCACTCTACTCAAAACCTGATAGTTAGCTCAAATAAAATCACTTTATCTACTAAAATCACAATTGATTAATCAACTAATTATGCAGCAAAATCATAAACAAGGAAATCAAATCAAGCAAATAAGAACACCAAGAATTTTGGGTAAACCCCTAGAAAAACCCTAGAGGGAAAACCAATCCAATGATTATTTTATTAAGGTCAAATTAGAGCTCCTGTAACAGGGATAATGACCCATTGAGAGAATTATTCATTACATACAAACCTGGAAAATCCTATGCTTCTGTATGATCTTGTACAAACATGTTTCCCAATGCATATGCAAATTTCCCTTCTCTAGCCCACGGATGTTTGCGCCTTTCCATTCTCTGACCCATGAATATCTGTGACTGTCTCCACTAAGACCCTTAGATATGTACATAAATCATGTATGGAAAGATCTGTATGAATCTGCTCTTCCCTCTTGTCTTTATCCTTTGAAACCCACCTGTGGCTACGTCTTCTCTCTCTTCTCCTTGATCTGTATGACCTCTAGATTAATGTCCTTCTCCACCTATCAATATCTTGAATCACGTTCCTTAGTGATTCAACCCTCTCATCAATACTTGGATGAACTCTCTTCACCCAACCAATGAGATATCCTCATTCTAGTGTAATAAAAATTCCTTCTTTGCTCCTACAATCCTTACTAGCAAAAGTACTTCTTTGCTATCCTCAACCCTGGTCTCTCACCAAGTCTCTCACACAAGTTCCTACCTTGGTCTCTCACCAAGTTTGTTGACCTCGACCTTGACCTCTCATCAATAGTCCCAACCATGTTGACTCCCTCAACACAAGTCTCTAACTTTGATCTCTTATCAAAAGTGTCTTCTCCTATACCCCAACCTTGCTTTCATAATTATGAGTTACACAATATTTCTAATCTTCAAATTGATATATGGTTGATATTACTTCTCACACCCACTTAAGATTTAGATTACATGTTGCATACTAAGAATGTTTTTAAATAACTCAATTTACTAATAAATACAATTTTAGTTTAATTAATTCCTTCTAACTGAAGTAAACTCAAGACTAGAATATTTTCGAATACTTCCACATGAAAAAAACATGCCTATGTGGAAGTATCTATCCGATGCTACCAAAACATCAACACTCCCTCTTAGAGAGGAAGGTACTTCTTCCACCTATATTTTACTCTATCTTCACTGCCAATCCGCTACCATGTCTGCTCTCCAATAAACTTGATTAGATTCTCCCTTTGACACATAATATATCCCTTCCATGATGGTCTGACACGTCTTCGTAGACTCACTACCTTTGAACATACTCCTAGAAGTATCATTCTCCTGAGTATCCTGCATGGCCATCTCATACCATGACTCCTTCTTGACTTAATTGGAAGGATGCTCCTTCCCACTTGAACCTGAAACCTGACTCCCTCTAAGTTGCTCACCCTTCAAAGCTACCTACTCCTTGTTCTTTGTCACTATCCTACTGCAAATTTCTCTCATAGGTTGGCCCTTTAGCCTATACAGGTTTCTCTCTCTAACTCGAAAGACAATTTCTTTGTCTGAGCTACATCCTCTAGGCATAATAAGTGACTTTCCATGCTGAAACACTATGTCAAATCCCTTATTCTCAATCATTGAGACTGAGACCACACTCCTCTTGAGTTTTGACACCCATAGAATATCTTGCACTCTCAATGTGTCTCCTGACTCCATCCGGAATGACATTGTTCCAAATCCCTTCACTGCATTCTTGGTCCCATACCAAATTCCACACGCATCTCGGATTCAGACTCTATGAAGATCTTGAACACCTCTCATGTTCTTGTCATATGACATGTAGATCCACTAGCTATCAACCATGCATCAGTTGATATCATGGCCACAAAAGTCTGATAAACCAATAAGAACTTTGTTTGTTCAAACTTCTTACAAAACTCACCCACTTGAGCCTTTTCCAATACAACTACCTCTGATTGCATTTTGTTTACCCCCATCTTCCCATGCGGATATTTCCCTACATAATGTCCAAAGTTGTGACATGAAAAGAACTTGACTTTTCTCATGTCCTTCTTTTTCTTTCCATCTTGAGCGGTCATCTCTCCACTGGAAATCTTCTTGAACTTGCCCTTCCTTTTCTGACTCGAAAAATGAAAGTTCTCATCATGGCTCCTCTTTAAACCATACATGGACTCTAACTGAGTTTCCTCTTGAATACAATTACTCCATAGTTTATCGAACCCTGACACCATCTCTCGTGCATAAATTCCCTACACAAAAGGTTCCCAAGACTTGGGAATACCTCTCAACACTACACTCACCAACTCAACATCCTGTATTGTATCACCAATTGCTGAAATATGATCTCAGATATGTGTAATATTCATAAGATAATTCACAATCTTGTCCTCACTAGACATCCTAACAACTTGAAGTTGGTGATTCAAATGTAACAACCTTCCTATATTCTTTTTTTGGTATAGACTCACCAAAGCATCACACATTTCCTTAGCAGATTTCTTCTAAACAATGTGCAGAATCAAGTGATCCTTTACCTATTCTAGAAACACCTTATTAGCCTTCACTTCCTTCTTCTTGTGAACTACCAATTCCCAAGGATCTGTAGGATCTACAACCACAACTTCAACATACTCCTTGAGGTCATTCTCCTCTAACATAAAAAGAATCCTTACCTTCCAAGCTTGGATTTGTTTTTCCCTTTCTAACCTATCCTCAATCTTCAATGTGTTCACCATCTTCAAGATCTGATCTAACAACCCTCTGCTAGAACTACTCTGTATTGTCCTGTGCGACCTATCTGCAACTTTCCCTTCCTTGACCCGCATATATCCATAACTTGTCCTTCTGTGACCTACAGATGTACGCTATTGTCTACACTATGACCCGCAGATGCCTCTGTATACCTACAAAAACATATGTTCTTCCCAATACTATTGTATAAAATATGCCATTTTATTTCCTCTGTTGGTTATCTACTTGATAAAATATTTTCTCTTGGTTTCCTCCCTTCAAAGACTAGTCTCCCTCTTTCCTTCAAATCCCCGACTCTGATACCATGTCGATTTTCCCAAAGTGGATTCAACCCTTGGTATTCTCTAATACCATGTCGATTTTACCACTCTACTCAAAACCTGATAGTTTCTCAAATAAAATCACTTTATCTACTAAAATTATAGTTGAGTAATCAAATAAACATGCAACGGATGCATAAATAAGGAAACCAAATCAAGCACATAAGAACACCAAGAATTTCGGGTAAACCCCTGGAAAAACCCTGGAGGGAAAACCAATCTAATGATTCTTTTATTAAGGTCAAATTAGGGCTCCGGTAACAACGATAATGGCCCACTGAGAGAATTATACACTACAGACAAACCTGGAAACTCATGTGCTTTTGTATGGCCTTGTATCAACATGTTTCCTAATCCATCTATGATTTCCCCTTCTCTTGCCCGTGGATGTCTGTGCCTTTCCCTTCTCTGACCTATAGATATCCGTGACTGTCTCCATTTAGACCTGCATATATGTACGAAAATCCCATACAACAACCTTTGTACAACTCTACTCTTCCCTCTAGTCTCTATCCTTTGAAACCCACTCATGGCTACTTCTTCTCTCTCTCCTCCTTGACCTGTATGACCTCTAGATGAATTTCCTTCTCCAACTATCAAGATATTGAAGCACAGTCCTTTGTGATTCAACCCTCTCATCAATAGTTGGATGAACTCTCTTCATCCAACTAGTGAGATCTCCTCACTCTAGTGTAAGAAAAAGTCCTCCTTTGCTCCTCCACTCCTTACTAGAAAAAGTCCTTATTTTCTAGCCTCAACCTTGGTTTCTCACAAGTTTATCTCACACAAGTCCCTACCTTGGTCTCTCACCAAGTCTCTTGACCTCGACCTGTCATCAATAGTCCCGACCATTTTGACTCCCTCAACACAAGTCTCTGAATTTGATCTCTCATCAAAAGTGTCTTCTTCTATATCCCAACCTTGTTTTTATAATCATGAGTTACAATCTATTTCTAATATTCAAAGTGATCTATGATTGAGATTACTTCTCACACCCACTTAAGATTCATATTACATGTTGCATGCTAAGCATGTCTTTAAATAACTCAACTAACTAATAAATACAATTTTACTTTAATTAATTCCTTCTAACTAAAGTAAACTCAAGATTAGAATATTTCTGACTACTTCCACATGCAAAACAAATGCCTATGTGGAAGTACCTATCCGATGCTACCAAAACATCAACATTGAATTCACTGCATGCCCTCACTGGATTTTCTGCTTCCTAAACCCTTAAGCTCATTGGCTACATTAAGCAAAAGAAGGTCATAATCCTCATTGACAGTGGCAACACCCATAATTTAATCCATCGTTGCATTGCCAAGGAAATCAATTGTTATATCCGTGCAATCAACAATTTTCAAATCATTAGTGCAAATGGCAGTTCCATGAAATGTGGTAGGCATTGTGAAAATGTGCGCCTACCAATTGATCCATGCCACTTGAAATCTCATATGTTTTCTATTGAAATGGGCGGTTGTGACATTGTCATCGGTGTTGAATGGTTATGCACTCTAGGAGCCATCCTTATGTATTTTAAGGAATTAACCATGTGTTGCGTGTGCACAACAAACTCCCATTTTTCTTGTCTTACCGTCTCTCTGAGACAAGAAGTTGTACCCCCATCTAATTCTTCCTATTAGGACCCTCACTCTCTCTCTTTCATGTAAATCCCAAGTTTTTCTTAGAGTCTCCTGCCTTATCATTTGCGGTTCCTCTCACGATCACTTATACCTGATGATCAACACTTCAACAAGTACCCTCATCCTGCACTGATACATTGTGTATTGGCGAGCAAATCCTTTCTTCCACCTCCACATTAGTGCGTTAGTGATTCTTCACCAATACATAAGCCACCTCCCTCCGAACTCAGCTGGTGTGCCAACACACCTCCGCTAAACTTCACTAACACACTTCTTTCTCACATTTGAAGTATGCGTGATCAATGCCAACACATCGGTAATCTTCACAGGATCATCATCACCATGCACATGCCTTTCACCGGTTAATTTCCTTTCACTTTCACTGATATGCCTCATATCAGTAGCGTCCCTCCCTTTTGCTTCATTAAATTATTTATTAGTGAGGTTCTTTTCTTCCTCACCGATGTATTGCTTGTTAATAAGCCTTCCTTGTCTCATCGTCGATGCACCAACATAAGTATGTTGACCCTTCGTCATCATCAAGCGCATCGATGACGATCTTCTCCATCTCACCAACGATGACCAATTCAGAATGGCCCACCTTCATCTCAAGACCTATCTCATCCTCCTCCAACTCAAATCCTTTTTGTTGTGCAAATAGAAGTATGTTGACCCCTTGTCATCATCAAGCATGTCGAAAACGATCTTCTCTATCTCACCAACACTGATCAAGTCAGTGTGGCCCACCTTCGTCTCGAGACCTATCTCATCCTCATCCATCTCAGATCCTTTCATCGGTTAATTTCCTTTCACTTTCGTCGATACACCTCATATCAGTAGCGTCCCTCCCTTTTTCTTCGTTACACTACTTATCGACGAGGTTCTTTTCTTCCTCACAGATGTACTGCTTGTTGATAAGCGTTCCTTGTCTAATCGCTGATGCACCGACATAACTATGTTGACCCCTCTTCATCATCAAGCACGTCAATGATGATCTTCTCCATATTACCAATGCCGAGCAAGTTAGCGTGGCCCACCTTTGTCTCGAGAGCTATCTTATCCTCCTCCAGCTCAGATCCCTTTTGCTACACCATCCGTCAGTCTCCTACCTTTTTCGACGACTAAAACCTTCACACTTAGACATGGATAATGGATGATTGATACCTATTGTGCCTGATTTGCTTCATGATCATAGTCACCATCAAATCTGCTTGTGTCCCCTGTAGCTTTTATCGTGCATACCATGCTAGCTTGTCCATTTTGCGTCTCTTAGTTCTACAATTAAAAAATGGCTCTGAAAATACTATTTAGCATCGAATGGGTTAACTACATCATCTACTGGTCTTGCTCTGGCTTTGAAACACACTCTAGGAGAAACTCACTCCTCCCAGCTCCCAGACAATACTAAGCGCTTCGATCATCAGTTGGTTGTTTTGGAAGATTTATAATTTCTTTCTACTGACGCATCACTTTAGCTTTGATGAATGAACTAAGTCCCTATACATCATAGACAACATAAAAACTTATGAAATTTAATTTGAGCGAAGCATCATCAAATGCGGGACCCAAACTTCCATAAAAAAAAACACCTGTGAACTCAATTTTTCGGCATCCATCAAAGTGACATTTTCACCCCTGAGACTGACCAAATGTATGATCTCCAGCGTTGCGATTCCAATGCAATTCACAGAATCGAAATTCAATGCCAAGAAGTTCTAGAACCAAAACAAATCATCTAGGGTTTCTCGTCCAAAGTGGCCTCATCTCTTGTTAAACCAAAACGCTTGAATGGCATGAACAACGGACTGGCCAAAAACGCCTCTCCGCATTCTTCATAGCTCAAAAGATTGCACTCCAATCCGATGTCATATGGGCAAGATATGAACCTTTCAATCCTTGACAACGATGTTGGCATGGATCTACTATGGTTCTCTCCTCCCCACGGTAAATATTGGTTTCATGATAAGTTATTTTAAAGTTTAATTAATTTCGAATGATTTATATTTTATTTAAAATATAAATTATTCAAACTTAAAATAAAAATCATTCAAACTTAATATTTACATCGCCAAAGTTAACATTAAAGCTGCAGAAAGCATCGGAACATTTCACAAGAAGTATGCCGAAGTCAACCACAAACTCAAAGGAAACTTTTCCACAGTACTTTGGAGCACTTGAAATTCCGCCGCAGCACATCGAAGCACTTGAAAGAAAGTCCACCGCAATACATCGAAGCACTTGAAAGAAACTTCTCTGAAGCTCATCCGAGGAGATGAATGGAACTTCGCTGAGGCTTMAAATGGATAAATAATCCCAATAAACTATGGAAGAAACCCACGCGGCTGGCTACCCATTTCACAAAAACCACAGAGTTTAAAGTTCCAATTATGGGTACGAAGCATTCCCCAGACTTGTCACATTTGTAGCAATAGCAAAAGCTGAACTGTGGTTGGTGCTGTTCACACACCAACAACAATTACTATTGGAACGGTTGCCTTTCTTGCTCTTGATTTCTGGAATGGAATACTTGTTCAATCTCCAAATTGAAAAAACGGATCCAGAAAGAGAAAATTCCTCAGTTGCAACATAATATGCCAATGCGTTTTGATCCCTTTGTTACTTTGAGAACATATGAAAAAGTGTCTATGGATTGGGTAGAACTAGTAATGCTCAAACGATTTTTATATACGTCGAACGCGATTATCACCATACAGCTATGATAGAACCTGATTCTCTCAGGTCAAGTGATGAGTTATAACAGAACACAGAAATAATAAAGTATCAAGTGATGAGTTATAACAGAACACAGAAATAATATAACAGAACACAGAAATAATAAAGTATAGATGTATTTTTTTTTAAAGGGATTAAGGTTATATGTTCAAATCCAGAGGGGTAAAGTAGAGTAGAGTATGTATAAGTTTGTCAACTTTATCAGTAAAATTATTGGGTGGAAAAAGTCTCATATACCAATTTGATGTTTAGCTTAGAGTGATCTTAAAATTAAATTATTATTATTATTGAAGAGATTTGATCCACGAAAAAAGATTGAGTACCCTTTGATTACATGGTTTCCACTGGAATACATCCAGTCTGCAAGAAAGACTGGAATCATCTATATGTACATTGAGGCACCTAGTCGAATTTGTATTCATTGATGCTCCTTACGGGGTTCCTTTATTTACCAATCCATCAGTAACTGAGTACAAGATGGTGAGGATAATGCAACAGAATACCACACTAATTCTGTCAATATCCCACAATCCAAGCCCATGTTGCCACAAAATTATGAGAGAAAGTGTGCATGATTAATCGCCACCAAATCATTATCTGTCCAATTTCTACGACACAATACTGAATTTTGATAAAATTCGCCGGTGAGTAAAACTCCACAACAGTATTCACAACAACATAGGAGTAAATTGGAGTAGCCAGGGATCAAATTCAGAGAATGACAACACATTGAATTCGGGGTTTTTAAAGGAGGACTCAGATAAATGAGATAAGTTCAGGGATACGGGAGACATGTCAGTAGATGAGCTTTAGAGTGTTATTTGAAAGGACAAACTAGTGGAACTCTGCTATTGCACTAAAAAATTGTGGAACCTGGATATGAAGTTGCACAGAGCATTGTTTCGTGGATTCTTGATCAGTTCGAGGAATGTGATATCTGTGCAAACCAAGTTTCGCCAGCGATGTTGAATGACATCTACCTGTACATTCTCTTTGGTGGAATGTGTCACTTTTAATCATTATGGAAGGGGCATGAGATTCCTATCATTAGGGGCATGAGATTTTCACGACCACTTAATCAGAGATTTTAAAAGTATGTGCACCAACACCACCCAGAAGAGTTCATATGATGGCCTCCTATAAGGGACAAGAGGACCCCCCTTGAATGTTGTTCATATTTCAGCCATAACTTTTGGCTTGGGTATCCATTTCACGTTTTCTTTGTACCGTCGGAAAGGTCGTTCCGAGATCTACAACTTTACAGCTATGCAATACAACTTTACAGTTATGGAATCTGAGAAATTATTTGTGGATTTGCTAATTTTTTTAGGATTCGGACCTGGCACCTCGTCGGCAACCCCAAAAAACGGAACGCCTTGATCATGAACAGATGAAACACGAATCAAATTCAGGGAAGTTTACATGATAATTCAACTAATTATTGTTTCATTTGATGAGTTCGGTTATCTGTTTTCAATAAATTACTCTAAGGCCACTCATTTGTTGTGTGTGGAATGATGATAGGTATTAATGACGAAGGGAGGTCATGCTCACTATACTCACGATGCAATCTATAGCCAAGGACGACAAAGAGGAAATAATGACAACTGTAGCAATGACAAAGGAGAGCCAAATGGTATCTGATTCAAATGGCTAAAGAGGAGGCCTAGACCCCATGATGATCAGTTGCCAAACATGGACAACCGAAATGTTCCATCGTCCAAATCAGTCATTACAGTGGATGATACACGCCATAGCCGAAATCCATTACCACACACCAACACTAGAAGACATATTTGAAACATAATTGCTATCTTTGTTTCCCCATCATCAGTGAATAAGACAAATGTTGAAAAGACAAAGGTCACAGAGTAAGGTGGAAGGCCAAGGGTCACATTAAACCTTTTTAAATACTCAAATTGTACCCAAATAAAGAGCTTTTGGCTCTTCAAACATTGTACCTCTTTTGAACTATTTTGGGAATACAATGTCAACTAAAATTGGAGAGCTTCCCTTAGAATTTGCATGTACTATTGTTGAAACTGTTAATATGGAGAAGCCCCCAGGGCCAACTTTTGATAGAGAGAACTAATCACATGTGTTGTTGTTCTACAACGAACTATTTCAAACAAAGTGTTTGACACAATATGTGTTGCCAATGTATGCGATATAGTGACTTAGACTATTCTGATTATATATTCATGTCCATGTGTTATCTAACTTTATTTCTTCATTTCAACTATCTCGGTGGAGCTATTGATAAAGTTAATTTCATATCAGAGCTCATTCACTTAAGTTAATTTTCTCCTAGCTAGGATATGATAGATTAGAAGTAAATTAAATTCATGCATTTACATAGTCTTCATCTACATCTTCGATTTACATAACCATCCATAATTGATCCTCATCGGTGGATTGGGATGCAACCAGTAAAACCAAAACCAACAATGGTTTTTGGGCCAAAATTTGGATGGGTTCCCTATTCCAAACGATGACAGGGCTAACTGAGACTTCTTACCAGGGGTAACCCTTGTTGTTGACAAAAGGCTATTTCAGACCCGTCAACATAATTGGCACTAAGAGGGATGGATGACAAGCATGTCCGTGTGGAGTCATTTCACTTAAATTTTAACTAGGCCATGGCTCCTTTTCATACCTCTAAATGGGAGGACCCTTTGAGTTTTTCGAGATCCACCAAGGCCATTTCAGTGAAGACAATCAATCTCTTGTCAAACCCCAAACTCGATGTTCAAGGGAATGTCTTTGTATTCACACACCTTAATTGGTTTGATATCACTCGATGAAATCTAAATATTGTACATGACAATGGAACATGACGACTATTCATTCTCATATTCCAAGGGTGAATTAAAACATGGTTTAGGACATTGCCAACAAAATCGATTCATATCTAGAAACAATTCATGGAAACGTTTATCTCTACTCATGAAGGTTGCATTTATGACAAAATATTGGATGAACTTAAAGAAATCCGTAGGATTATAAACGTATCTATGGATAATTTCTTCCTAAGAGTTATGTAGATTTGCTATATATTTCCTGAAAAATGAAAAACCCTGAAAAATGAAAAACCCTCTGACCGATTAATCTCGAATTGGTTTTCCTATCTTGTCTCTATTCCTGAGAGGTGTGACCTGGATGATCAAATCATCGCTAATTCACAAGATTTAGGACTGATAATGAAAGGTAGGGGGTGTATAATCTTTGACCAACACTATGATGGAGCTATGGGGGAATCCTTATTTGCAATATTAGACCCCTTAGTTCCAGAGTGTGAACCATTTAACGATCCCCCTTCAAGAACTCATGAACATATTCTAGTCTGCAACGAATCTCTCACTAAACAAATCTCATCATTTTCAGAATCTGAAGATCTTCATGCACTTGATACAATTTTTTTTTACGTTGGTCACCCACATAAGCACTCACTTGCTGATCATATAGTGCATCCTATACACTATTCTCACAATAGAACATTGAATGTTAAATAAAAAAAACAAGATTTCCAAGTTGTGATCAATCAAGAAATCATTCTTCATGACAGTCCATCCAGGATGCATCAAGTTCTAAGTCCTTCATTTTCAAAACCTCCCGAATCACAATTTAATATTGATAATCCAATTTTCGACGAATACTTTACTGTTTCAAAATTAAATGTTAACGTTGACCTATCATTCGCCAATCCTATAAGGGATAGGAGGAACCCCCTTGACTGTTGTTCATATTTCAGCCATAACTTTTGGCTTGGGTATCCATTTCACATTTTCTTTGTATCGTCTGAAAGGTCGTTCCAATATCTACAACTTTACAGTTATGAAATCTGAGAAATTCTTTGTCAATTTTCTACATTTTTTAGGATTCGGACCTGGCACCTCGTTGGAAAACCCAAAGAATGGAACACCTTGATCATGAGTAGATGAAACACGAATCAAATTCAGGGAAGTTTACATGATAATTCAACTATTTATTGCTTCAATTTGATGAGTTCGATTATCTATTTTCAATAAATTACTCTAAGGCCACTCCTCTGTTGTGTGTGGAATGATGATAGGTCTTAATGATGAGGGGAGGTCCTGCATCGTATACTCACGATGTAATCTATAGCCAAGGAGGACAAAGAGGAAATAATGACAATTGTAGCAGTGATAAAGGAGAACCAAATGGTATCTAATTAAAATGGCCGAAGAGGAGGCCTAGACCCCATGATGATCATCTACCAAACATGGACAACCAAAATGTTCCATCATCCAAATCAGTCATTACAATGGATGATACACACCATAGCCGAAATCCATTACGAAATACCAACACTAGAAGACATATTTGAAACATAATTGTTCTCTTTGTTTCCCCATTATCACAAAGGGAATAAGACAAATATGGGAACGAGAAAGGTCACAGAGGAAGGTGGAAGGCCAAGGGTCACATTAAACCTCTTTAAATACTAAAATTGTACCCAAAGAAAGCCTTGTGTCAATGCAATGAGGGTGAAACTGTCAAATCCCCTGCCACACTACAACTGCTTCCGATTCAACCTGCTATTTGGTGGGATATCTCTATGGATTTTATTGTAGGCTTACCTAAATCGGGCAATAAATTAGTCATCATGGTGGTAGTTGATCGTCTTTCCAAGTATGCTCATTTTTGTGCTCTTCAACACCCATTTACAACATCTATTGTGGCTCAACTTTTCATGGATCAGGTCTTCAAGCTTCATGGCATGCCACATTCTATTGTTTCTGATCGCGACCCAACTTTCACCAACAAATTTTGGAAAGAACTGTTCAAGCTACAAGGCACCCAATTGCATCTCAGCACAACTTATCATCTCCAGACTGATGGTCAAACTGAAGTTGTTAATAAATGTTTGGAAACTTATTTGAGGTGTTTTGCATCAGAAAGGAAGAATCAATGGGATTAATGGTTACCACTAGCTGAATGGTGGTGCAACACTTTGTACCATACATCAATATATGGACAAAAGCCACCTTCAGTCCTGTCATATTTTCCAGGTCTCACAAAGGTCCAGGCGGTTGACCAAACGCTTACAGTTCGAGAGGCTATTCTCTATACCCTCAAAGATAATTTGGTCATGTCCCAGAATTTCATGAAGCAACAAGCAGATCAAGGTCGCTATGAATGTCAATTTGCAGAAGGGGATCAGGTGTTTCTTCGACTGCAACCTTACAAGCAAACTTCACTCAAGGCTGACCATTGTCAGAAACTAAAGCCCAAATTTTATGGTCCTTATACCGTTCTCAAGCATATGGGACAGGTGGCCTATCAGTTATCTTTGCCCAGTCATTCTAAGCTCCATCCTGTTTTTCATGTTTCCTGCTTAAAGAAGGTGATTGGAACTAAGTGTCAAACTCAAACCAACCTGCGTGAGTTGAACGAAGAAGGATCCATTTGGCTACAACCACAAGAAGTTTTGGACCAACGTCAGCGTCGACTGCATCAATGAACCATCAAGGAAGTGTTAGTCCAGTGGAAAGATAGAACTCCAGCAGATGCCACTTGGGAACTAGCTACCATTCTGCAACAATTTCGCCATCTCAATCCTTGAGGACAAGGTTGTTTTTAAGGGGGAGGAAATGTTAGGGACCTAACCCCTCACGTAGGTAGAATAATATATTTCCATGTAATAAAGGTCAATATTAATAAGGCCTATCAATAAGGAAGAATGAGTCCAATGTAAGAAGACCTAATCGAAGCTTCCACTTCTAGAAGGATCTTCCTCTGGATGGTTCTTTTGATAGACATATTTAGTATAAATAGGAGTTGAGGGTATGAGAACTTTTGTCTTGGATATTATTGTAATAGATATCTGCTCTGCTAAAGGTTTCCCCCTCGAAGAGGCAAGTGAAAATTTCTCTCGGTAATCAAAGTGCTATTTCTGGTGTTATTCTGTTATCATTTTAGTATTAACGTGGTGTTGTTTTGGTTATATTGTTGTTCATATGCCATTTCTAGCTATTTATTTATATTCTACATATTTTTATATCTAAAATATTATAGAGATGCAAACCTAGTAGATACAAATTTATACAAGCCATTAGCAAGGAGTTTGATCTACCATGATACTACTAGGATAGATTTGAGTTATGCACTTGGGATTATGTGACAATACGTGGAAATTCCAAGAGATATTCATTAGAAAGAAACAAATATTCTCCTTAGCTAAAGGGTGTGTTGTGTGGAAGAGAAGTGAGGACACACAATAGTGCAAAAACATTAACATACAACCCTAATCTATTGCATTCAAATAAATTGAATACCAACGCATTCAATTAGTTCAACAACAAATATAAACACAAGAGATGACTCCCTCATCCAGATTATTTTTGGCATGAAATGAGAGTGGAGATGATCTAGATTATTTTCGGCACGAAATGCAACAGAGATATAATAAAGAAATGCATAGAGATATCACAAATATTCAATTAGATAACATAAATGTATCATAGATTCAACCATAAACACAGATATATAGTAATATACGATTTCTATTAATGAAAGAAATGTACAGAGACTGTAAAAGTATAGAGTGAAAGACTCGCTAGAATGGTGGCAACTTAACTCTAAGAAGAGATGTGGCTAATCGCATTCGCAAGAACATGGTTATAATGAGCCTCTGAAGGCATTTTTAAAATAAATAGGAATGCCAAAACCCCTAGACATCTGAAAACCTAACCCTAGGAGACGAAGCGCCAAAAGTCATGTGGGCCCCATATGGGTAAGTGAGTACATCAACTTCCAAGGGTTGTAACTTTTGCATACGATCTCCGTTTTAGGTGTGTGATAGCTCGTTGGAAAGGTATTGTCGAGGAGATTAATTTTGGGGGCTCAATAATGACTTTGGTTATCATTGAGAACCTCGATCGTGAAAAAACTTCATTTGGTCCCTCAAAATCGCCCCGAAAGTTAAAAACTGCTAAAAATAGTAAATTGCCAAAATTGCCAGAAAACTGTTTTGAGCCAGTCGAAAAAGGTGGGTAGCCACCGATATCCACCTGGATCAATCCTCCATCTTTAGGAATCAATGGTCTCCATTTCATTGAGTTCCCAGGGGAGAGGGAAAAATGTTTGCTGAATATGCATCATGGTGAGTTGCTTGCATTGCTGGAGATGCCACGCTGCTCAGTTTGTGGAAGTTTGTCACGAACCTATTGAGGTTGAGGCTATTCAACAAGTCGGGCTACATGAGAGGACGATGTGCAGAATGAATCTTTGCACTTTCCTGCAACCTTGTCGACTTTCTTTTGTTTGATAGAAGGTACTTGGGGTGAGGCTGTAGTGGTTGCAGTGTCCTTCTGTTCTCCTTTTGAACAGATTGTGAAGAAGCTAAATTTTGCAATATGAGATACTACCTTGCGACACTTTTTAGGTGGAACAGTAGTTGGAACTACCTATGGTATTCTGTAGAGATAACCCTCCAGAGAAACAATGACACTACGAGGTCAAGACTCATAAATAACATGGCGCTTCCACATATATGGTTGGTCCAAGAGAACATGACAAACATCCAGTGGGGAAACATCACATAGTACCTCATCCTTGAAGGGTTGGATGCCATATGAAAATCAACATTATTGGTTGACACGAAGATCTCATCCTTGGCGAAGCCACCCGATGTTGTATGGCTATGGGTGTGGTGTTGTTGACAATTCCAACTGTTTGACAACCTCTGCTGAGATGAGGTTCTTCTAGCTTCCGCTATCAACAATAAAATGTAGTGGGGTCCCCTTCACCCACATCCGTGAATGAAAAAGGCGCTCCCCCTCTTCAGGATTTGTTGGTTCTTTTGGTTGAATTGCTGCGGTCGCAACAATAGCAGTGGGGTTCATGTTAATGATCTGTCCTTTACCGTTATTTTCAGAATCAGATTCTGAATCAGGGTTCGACTCTTTGTCTTTGATCTCAGCCACCAATGATTGTTTTGAGCGACATTCATCAGTGTTGTGCCAGGGGTTTTTGTGGAACTCGCACCATTTTTCGGTGTCCTTCTTTATATTCCCATGACGCTTCTTTTCCCATGTCTTGGAGTAGTTTTCAGGAGAGTGTTTGTTAGGGTCATCTCTGTCATACTTCAGTTGTTGCGGATTTGCAGACATGAACTCCCATTTTTTCTGGTGCTTAAATTTCTGCTCGATTTTAACAGCATATCGGTAAGCAGCACCGAGTGATGAGATGTCCAAAAAATCCATTTCAGTCTGGATGTATCTGTGTGGAGCTCCACGGTATTTCAGAACCAAATGTCGCTCGGAGTCTTTGATACCCAGCTTGGTGCACAAGGTATGGAAGGTATTGGTGAACTCCGAAACTACTTGGCCCCTCTTGTGTCGTAGTGTGGTCCATCTCATGTACTGGTCCTCATAGTTGCCAACAGGGTAATACTGCTCCTTTATCGCATCCACAAAAAAATCCCAAGTGGGATCGGCCCCATATATTCCAGACTCCTCTGTGGAACCTTGCTTCCAGTAAGTTTCCTACCAATGTTTGACATGAGGGAGAGATTTAAGGAGTGCGAAGGTGATATTTTCTTTGTCCAAAAAATTGTGAACATAGAACTAACCTTCTAGCAGAGTTAACCATTTTTCTAGGGCTTCTGCATCTATCTGTACTTCAAATACAGGAATATCAAAATTAACTTGTACCTTGAAAGGAGAGGTGCCTCCAAAGTGGTCGCTTGATGAATATGTGCTTTCTGTTATCGGCAGGCGTTGAAGGATGTGGGAAAATTTTTCCATCATTTCGTCCCTCTGTCACGTGAGAGCTTGCTCAAGCAACATATTGATAGGATCGTCTGCTCCGTCATTTTTCTTTTCTTCCACCATTGAGGGTTTCTTGGGTGTGCGAGAGCGATTGTCTTCAAGAGAGACAAGCTCGATACCCAACTTGCTATACTCGGACCTCGTCGGGGACATGCATTGAAAAAATGATCAAGAGCAGCCTGCTCTGAATCCACTGATCCAGATTATTTTTGGCATGAAATGCAACGGAGATATAATAAAGAAATGCACAGAGATATCACAGATATTCAATAAGATAACATAAATGTATCTGATATGCAACCATAAACACGGATATATAGTAGTACACGATTTCTATTAATGAAAGAAATGTACAGAGACTATAAAAGTACAGAGTGAAAGATTCACTAGAATCGTGGTAGCTTATCTTTGAGAAGAGATGTGACGGCTACTCGCATTCGCAAGAAGATGGTTACAATGAGCCTCTGAATTCCTTTTTACAATAAACAGTAATGCCAAAAACCCTATACATTCGAAAACCTAACCCTAGGAGATGAAGCGCCAAAAGTCATGTGGGCCCCGTTTGGGTAAGTGAGTACATCAGCTTCCCCGGGTCGTAACTTTTGCATACGATCTCTATTTTAGGCGTGTGATAGATCATTGGAAAGGTATTGTCGAGGGGATTCATTTTTGGGGATCAATCATGCCTTCGAATATCATTGAGAACCTTGATCTCAAAAAACCTTCATTTGGGCCCTCAAAATGGCCTCGGAAGTTAAAAACTACTAAAATTATTAAATTGCCAAAATTGCCAGAAAACTGTTTTGAGCCATTCAAAAAAGGTGGGTGGCCACCGATATCCACCTGGATCAATCCTCCCTCCTTAGGAAGCAATGGTCTCCATTGCGTTGAGTTCCCGGGCGAGAGGGAAAAGTGTTTGTTGAATATTCATCTTGGTGAGTTGCTTGCCTTGCTGGAGACATCGTGCTGCTCAGTTTGTGGAAGTTTGTCATGAACCTGTTGAGGCTGAGGCTGTTCAAAAAGTCGGGCTACATCAGAGGATGATGTGCATAAGGAATATTTGTGATTTGCTGCAACCTTTTCGACTTTATTTTGTTTGATAAAAGGTGCTTGGGGCGAGGTTGTAGTGGTTACAATGTCCTGTTCTCCTTTTGAACAGATAGTGAAGACGCTAAATTTTGCAATATGAGATACTACCTTGCGCCACTTTTTAGGTGGAACAGTAGTTGGAACTACCTCTGGTATTCTGTAGAGATGACCCCCCAAAAAAACAATGACACTGCGAGGTCGAGACTCATAAGTAACATGGTGCTTCCACATATATGGTTGGCCCAAGAGAACATCACAAACATCCAATGGGGCAACATCACATAGTACATCATCCTTGAAGGGTTGGATGTCGTATGACAATCGACATTGTTGGCTGACATGAAGATCTCATCATTGGAGAAGCCACTCGATGTTGTATGGATGTGGGTGTAGTGTTGTTGACAATCCCAACTGTTTGATGACCTCTGCTGAGATGAGGTTCTTCTAGCTTCCGCTATCAACAATAAAATGCAGCGGGGTCCCCTTCACCCACATCTATGAATGAAAAATGTGCTCCCCCTCTTCAGGATCTGTTGGTTCTTCTGGTTGAATTGTTGCGACCGCGACAATAGTAGTGGGGTTCGCGTCAATGATCTGTCCTTTACCATTATTTTCAGAATCAAATTCTGAATCAGGGTTCGGCTCTTTGTCTTTGATCTAGACCACCAATGACTATTTTGAGTGACATTCATCGGTGTTGTGCGAGGGGATTTTGTGGAACTCGCACCATTTTCTGGTGTCCTTCTTTGTTTTCCCATGACCCTTCTTTTCCCGTGTCTTGGACTGGTTTTCGGGAGACTGTTTGTTAGGGCCGTCTCTGTCATACTTCGGTTGTTGTGGATTTTCAGACCCGAACTCCCGTTTTTGCTGGTGCTTAAATTTATGCTCGATTTTAACAACATATCGATAAACAACATCGGGTGATGAGATGTCCAGAAAAAACATTTCAGTCTGGATGTATCTGTGTAGAGCCCCACGGTACTTCAGAACCAAATGTCGCTCGGAGTCTTTGATAGCCATCTTGGTGTGCAAGGTATGGAAGGCATTGGTGAACTCCGGAACTTCTTGGCCCCTCTCTTGTCGTAGTGTGTTCCATCTGATGTACTGGTCCTCATAGTTGCCAACAGGGTAATACTACTCCTTTACCGCATCCACAAAAAATACCAAGTGTGATTGGCCCCGTATATTCCATAATCCTCTGTGGAACTTTTCTCCCAGTAAGTTTCCCACCAATGTTTGACATGAGGGAGATATTTAAGGAGTGCGAAGGTGATCTTTTCTTTATCAAAATAATTGTGAACAAAGAAATAACCTTCTAGCAGAGTTAACCATTTTTCTAGGGCTTCTACATCTATCTGTCCTTCAAATACAAGAATATCAAAATTAACTTGTACCTTGAAAGGCGAGGTGCCTCCAAGGTGGCCACTTGATGAAGATGCACCTGCTATTATTGGCAGGTGTTGAAGGATGTGGAAAAAATTCTCCATCATTTTGTCCCTCTGTCGTGTGAGAGCTTGCTCAAGCAATAGATTGATAGGATCGTCTGCTCTGTCATTTTTATTTTCTGTCGCCATTGAGGGTTTCTTGGGTGTGTGAGAGAGATTGTTTTCAAGAGAGACAAGCTCGAGACCCAAATTTCTATGCTCGGACCTCGTTGGGGACATGCACTGAAAAAATGATCAAGAGTAGCTTGCTCTGATACCACTGATCCAGATTATTTTCGGCATGAAATGGAGCGGAGATATAATAAAGAAATGCAAAGAGATATCATAGATATTCAATACTATAACATAAATGTATCAGATATGCAACCATAAACATAGATATTTAGTAATACACGATTTCTATTAATGAAAGAAATGTACAGAGAGTGTAAAATTACAGAGTGAAAGACCCGCTAGAATGGTGGCAGCTTATCTCTGAGAAGAGATGTGATAGCTACTTGTATTCGCAATAAGATGGTTACAATGAGCCTCTGAAGGTCCTTTTACAATAAATAGGAATTCCATAAACCCTAGACATCTGAAAACCTAACCCTAGGATATGAAGAGCCAAAAGTCATGTGGGCCCCGTTTGGGTGAGTGAGTACATCAACTTCCCGGGGTCGTAACTTTTGCATACAATCTTCCTTTTAGGCGTGTGATAGCTCGTTGGAAATGTGTTGTCGAGGATATTTTTTTTCGGTGATCAATCATGCCTTCAACTATCATTAAGAACCTATATCTTAAAAAACGTTCATTTGGGCCCTCAAAATGGCCCCGGAAGTTAAAAATTGCTAAAAATAGTAAATTGCCAAAATTGCCAGAAAACTATTTTGAGCCAGTCGAAAAAGGTGGGTGGACACCGATATCCACCTGGATCAATCCTGCCTCCTTAGGAAGCAATGGTATCCATTGTGTTGAGTTCCCGGGGGAGAGGGAAAAGTGTTTGCTGAATTTGCATCTTGGTGAATTGCTTGCCTTGCTGGAGACGCCGCGCTGCTCAGTTTGTGGAAGTTTGTCACGAACCTGTTGAGGCTGAGGCCATTCAACAAGTCGAGTTGCATGAGAGGATGATGTGTAGAATGAATCTTTGCACTTTTTTGCAACCTTGTCGACTTTCTTTTGTTTGATAGAAGGTGCTTGGGGCGAGGCTGTAGTGGTTGTAGTTTCCTTATGTTCTCAGTTTGAACAGATTGTGAAGAAGCTAAATTTTGTAGTATGAGATACTACCTTGCGACACGTTTTAGGTGGAACAGTAGTTGGAACTACCTTTGGTATTCTATAGAGATGACCCCCCAGAGAAACAATGACACTGGAGGGTCGAGACTCATAATTAGCATGGCGCTTCCACATATATGGTTGGTCGAAGAGAAAATCACAGACATCCAGTGGGGAAACATCACATAGTACTTCATCCTTGAAGGGTTGGATGCTGTATGACAATCGACATTGTTGGCTGACACAAAGATCTCATCCTTGGTGAAGCCACCCTATGTTGTATGGCTGTAGGTGTGATTTTGTCGACAATCCCAACTGTTTGACGACCTCTGTTGAGATGAGGTTCTTCTAGATTTCACTATCAACAATAAAATGCAGCAGGGTCCCCTTCACCCACATTTGTGAATGAAAAATGTGCTCCCCCTCTTCAGGATCTGTTGGTTCTTCTGGTTGACTTGTTGCGGTCGTGACAATAGCAGTGGAGTCCGCGTCAATGATCTATCCTTTACCATTATTTTCAGAATCAGATTCTAAATCAGAGTTCGGCTCTTTGTCTTTGATATTGGTCACCAATGACTCTTTTGAGCGACATTCATTAGTGTTGTGCGAGGGGATTTTGTGGAACTCGCACCATTTTCCGGTGTCCTTCTTTGTCTTCCCATTACCCTTCTTTTCCTGTGTCTTGGACTGGTTTTCATGACACTATTTGTTAGGTTCGTCTCTGTCATACTTCGGTTGTTGCATATTTGCAGACCCGAACTCCCATTTGTTCTGTCGATTTTAACAGCATATCGATAAGCAACACCAAGTGATGACATGTCCAGAAAATTCATTTCAGTCTGGATATATCTGTGTAGAGCCCCACGGTATTTCAGAACCAAATGCCACTCAGAGTCTTTGATACCCAGCTTGGTGCACAAGGTATGGAAGGTATTGGTGAACTCCAAAACTTCTTGGCCCCTCTCTTGCCACAGTGTGGTCCATCTCATGTATTGTTCCTCATAGTTGCCAACAGGGTAATACTGCTTCTTTATCACATCCACAAAAAAATCCCAAGTGGGATCGGCCCCGTATATTCCAGACTTGTCTATGTAACTTTTCTTCTAGTAAGTTCCCCACTAATGTTTGACATGCGGGAGAGATTTAAGGAGTGCGAAGGTGATATTTTCTTTGTCGAAAAAATTGTGAACAGAGAAATAACCTTCTACAAAAGTTAACCATTTTTCTAGGGCTTCTGCATCTATCTGTCCTTCAAATACAAGAATATCAAAATTAACTTGTACCTTGAAAGGCGAGGTGCCTCCAAAGTGGTCGCTTGATGAAGATGTGCCTGCTGTTATCGATAGGCATTGAAGGATATGGGAAAAATTCTCCATCATTTTGTCACTCTGTTGCGTGAGAGCTTGCTCAAGCAATAGATTGATAGGATCGTTTGCTCCATCATTTTTCTTTTCTTCCGCCATTGAGGGTTTCTTGGGTGTGCAAGAGCGATTGTCTTCAAGAGATAAAAAATTGAGACCCAACTTTATATACTCGGACCTCGTCGGGGACATGCACTGAAAAAATGATCAAGAGCAGGCTTCTTTGACACCACTGATCCGAATTATTTTCGGCATGAAATGTTGTGGAGATATAATAAATAAATGTACAGAGATATCGCAAATATTCAATAAGATAACATAAATTTATCAGAGATGCAACCATAAACAGAAATATATAGTAATACACGATTTCTATTAATGAAAGAACTGTACAGAGACTGTAAAAGTACAGAGTGAAAGACTCGCTAGAATGGTGACAACTTATCTCTGAGAAGAGATGTGACGGCTACTCGCATTCACAAAAAGATGGTTATAATGAGCCTCTAAAGGCCTTTTTACAATAAACAGGAATGCCAAAAACTCTAGAGATCCAAAAACCTGACCCTAGGAGATGAAGCGCCAAAAGTCATGTGAGCCCAGTTTGAGTAAGTGAGTACATCAACTTCCCGGGGTCGTAACTTTTACACACGATCTCCGTTTTAGGCGTGTGATATCTAGTTGGAAAGGTATTGTTGAGGAGATTCATTTTGGTTGATCAATATTTTCTATGGCTATCATTGAGAAATGATATCATGAAAAACCTTCATTTGGGCCCTCAAAATGGCCTCGAAAGTTAAAAGCTGCTAAAAATAGTAAATTGCCAAAATTGCCAGAAAACTGTTTTGAGCCAATCGAAAAAGGTGGGTGGCCACCGATATCCACCTAGATAAATCCTCCCTCCTTAGGAAACAATGGTATCCATTGCGTTGAGTTCTAGGGGGAGAGGGAAAAGTGTTTGCTGAATTTGCATCTTGGTGAGCTGCTTGCCTTGCTGGAGACGTCGCGTTGCTCAGTTTGTGGAAGTTTGTCACGAACCTATTGAGGTTGAGGCCGTTCAACAAGTTGGGCTGCATGAGAGAACGATGTTCAGAGGGAATCTTTTCCCTTTGCTGCAACCTTGTTGACTTTCTTTTGTTTGATAGAAGGTGCTTGGGGCGAGGCTGTAGTAGTTGCAGTTTCCTTCTGTTGTCCTTTTGAACAGATTGTGAAGAAGCTAAATTTTGAAATATGAGATACTACCTTGCGACACTTTTTATGTGGAACAATAGTTGGAACTAGCTCTGGTATTCTGTAGGGATGACCCCCTAGAGAAACAATGACATTGCGGGGTCAAGACTCATAAATAACATGACACTTCCACATATATGGTTGGCCCAAGAGAACATCACAAACATCCAGTGGGGAAACATCACATAGTACCTCATCCTTGAAGGGTTGGATGTCGTATGGCAATCGACATTGTTGGATGACACAAAGATCCCATCCTTGTCGAAGCCACCCAATGTTGTATGGTTGTAGGTGTGGTGTTGTCAAGAATCCCAACTGTTTGATAACCTCTGCTAAGAGGAGGTTCTTCTGGCTTCCGCTATCAACAATAAACTGTAGCAGGTACCCCTTCACTCACATCTATGAATGAAAAATGTGCTCCCCCTCTTCAGGATCTGTTGGTTCTTCTGGTTGAATTGTTGCGGTCGTGAAAATAACAGTGGGGTCTGCGTCAATGATCCTTCCTTTACCATTATTTTCAAAATTAGATTCTAAATCAGGGTCGACTCTTTGTCTTTGATCTCAGCCACCAATGATTTTTTTGAGCAACATTCATCGGTGTTTTTCCAGGGACTTTTGTGGAAATCGCACCATTTTTTCGTGTCCTTCTTTGTCTTCCCATGACCCTTCTTTTCCCGTGTCTTTGACTGGTTTTTGAGAGACTTTTTGTTAGGGATGTCTCTGTCATACTTCGGTTGTTCTGGATTTGCAGACTGGAACTCACATTTGTTCTGGTGCTTAAATTTCTGCTCGATTTTAACAACATATCGATAAGCAGCACCGGGTGATGCAATGTCCAGAAAATCCATTTCAGTTTGGATGTATCTGTGTAGAGCCCCACGGTATTTCAGAACCAAATGTCGCTCAGAGTCTTTGTTACCTAGCTTGGTGCGCAAGGTATGGAAGGTATTGGTGAACTCCATAACTCCTTGGCCCCTCTCTTGCCATAGTGTGGTCCATCTCATGTACTGGTCCTGATAGTTGCCAACAGGGTAATACTGCTCCTTTACCGCATCCACAAAAAAATCCCAAGTGGGATCGGCCCCGTATATTCCAGACTCCTTTGTGGAAATTTTCTCCCAGTAAGTTTCCCACCAATGTTTGAATTGAGGGAGAGATTTAAGGAGTGCGAAGGTGATCTTTTATTTGTTGGAAAAATTGTGAACAGAGAAATTACCTTCCAGCAGAGTTAACCATTTTTCTAGGGCTTCTGCATCTATCTGTCCTTCAAATACAAGAATATCAAAATTAACTTGTACCTTGAAAGGCGAGGTGCCTCCAAAGTGGTCGCTTGATGAAGATGCGCCTGTTGTTATCGACAGGCATTGAAGGATGTGGGAAAAATGTTAGAAAAACAGGACCGTGGAGCAATAAAATAAAACAAATGCAGAAACAAAACAAAGAAGATACACAATACAATAGAGACACAGATTTACGTGGTTCACCCAGTGTGGGCTACGTCCACCAGAGAAATTGCCAGGTCCTTTCTTTATTATTATCCATCATATGAAGGGATACAACCTACAACAAACTTGTTGTAACTTTCTCTTCTTTCTCTCACAGTATCCTATCTCAGAATACAATATTCGCCATCAACCATAGCCACAATACATTTCCCTCATAAAAGAGAGTTTCCTTCTAGGGCAAAAAAACCCTAACATAATCTCTATCGTTAGATCTGCGACCTTATAATGAATGGTCTAGATTTACAATGAAATTACAATATACATTTACAAGGCAGTTTTTCCTTCAGGGGCTTCACCCCCGAACCCCCGCTGGGGGCCCGCTTGCCCCCAGCCCCCCCAACCAAGGGGATAGCCTCCCCGGACCCCACAGAAGGGGTACCCCCCTCTGCACTCCCCCGCATGGAAGAGTGTACATACTTCTGGGGTGTAAATACTTCATGGGGTATAAAAATGGCTGAAAGCAAAAGACCTCTGAATCAGGAAGATAATCAGGCTCCACAACCAACAGAAAATTCTCCATCATTTCGTCCCTCTGTCGCATGAGAGCTTGCTCAAGCAACAGATTGATAGGATCGTCTGCTCCACCATTTTTCTTTTCTTCCACCATTGAGGGTTTCTTGGGTGTGAGAAAATGATTTTCTTCAAGAGAGACAAGCTCGAGACCCAACTTTCTATACTCAGACCTCGTCGGGGACATGCACTGAAAAAACAGTCAAGAGCAACCTGCTCTGATACCAGTGATCTAGATTATTTTTGGCACGAAATGCAATGGAGATATAAAAAATAAATGCACAGAGATATCACAGATATTCAATAAGATAACATAAATATATCAGAGATGCAACCATAAACACATATATATAGTAATAGATGATTTCTATTAATGAAAAAAAATGTACAAAGACTATAAAAGTACATAGTGAAAGACTCGTTAGAATGGTGGCAACTTATCTTTGAGAAAAGATGTGACGGCTACTTGCATTCGCAAGAAGATGGTTACAATGAGCCTTTGAAGGAATTTTTACAATAAAAAAGAATGCCCAAAACCCTAGACATGCGAAAACCTAACCCTAGGAGATGAAACACCAAAAGTCATGTGGGCCCGATTTGGGTAAGTGAGTACATCAACTTCCCAGGGTCGTAACTTTTGCATACAATCTCCGTTTTAGGTGTGTGATAGATCGTTGGAAAGGTATTGTCGAGGAGATTCATTTTTGGGGATAAATCATGACCTCAACTATCATTGGGAAACTCTATCTCGAAAAACCTTCATTTGATCCCTCAAAATGGCCCCGGAAGTTAAAAACTGCTAAAAATAGGAAATTGCCAAAATTGCCAGAAAACTGGTTTGAGCCAGTCAGAAAATGTGGGTGGCCACCGATATCCACCTAGATCAATCCTCCCTCCTTATGAAGCAATTGTATCCATTGCATTGAGTTCCCGGGGTAGAGGGAAAAGCGTTTGCTGGATCTGCATCTTGGTGAGCTGCTTGCCTTGCTGGAGACACCGTGTTGCTCAGTTTGTGGAAGTTTGTCATGAACCTGTTCAGGCTAAGGCCGTTCAACAAGTCGGGCTACATGAGAGAATGATGTGCAGAATAAATCTTTTCACTTTGCTTCAACCTTTTCGACTTGCTTCTGTTTGATAGAAGGTGCTTGGGGCGAGGTTGTAGTGGTTGCAGTGTCCTTCTGTTCTCCTTTTGAACAGATTGTGAAGAAGCTAAATTTTGCAGTATAGATACTACCTTGTGGAACTTTTTAGGTGGAACAGTAGTTGGAACTACCTTTGGTATTTTTTAGAGATGACCCCCCAGAGAAACAATGACATTGCGGGGTCGAGACTCATAAATAACATGGCACTTCCGCATATATGGTTGGCCCAAGAGAACATCACAGACATCCAATGGGAAAACATTACATAGTACCTCATCCTTGAAGGGTTGGATGTCGTATGACAATCGACATTGTTGGCTCACACAGAGATCTTGTCCTTGCAGACCTGAACTCCCATTTATTCTGGTGCTTAAATTTATGCTCAATTTTAACAACATATCGATAAGAAACACCGAGTGATGAGATGTCCAGAAAATTCATTTCAGTCTAGATATATTTGTGTAGAGCCCCACAGTATTTTAGAACCAAATGTCACTCAGAGTCTTTGATACCCAACTTGGTGGGCAAGGTATGGAAGGTATTGGTGAAATCTGGAACTGCTTGGCCCCTCTCTTGCCGCAGTGTGGCCCATCTCATGTACTGGTCCTCATAGTTGCCAACAGGGTAATACTGCTCCTTTACCGCATCCACAAAAAATCCCCAAGTGGGATCGACCCCGTATATTCCAGACTCCTCTGTGGAACTTTTCTCCTAGTAAGTTTCCCACCAATGTTTGACATGAGGGAGAGCTTTATGGAGTGCGAAGGTGATCTTTTCTTTGTCGAAAAAATTGTGAACAGAGAAATAACCTTCTAGCAGAGTTAACCATTTTTCTAGGGCTTCTGCATCTATCCGTCCTTCAAATACAGGAATATCAAAATTAACTTGTACCTTGAAAGGCGAGGTGCCTCCAAAGTGGTCGCTTGATGAAGATGCACCTGCTATTATCAGTAGGCGTTGAAGGATGTGGGATAAATTCTCCATCATTTCGTCCCTCTGTCGCGTGAGAGCTTGCTCAAGCAATAGATTGATAGGATCATCTGCTCCGTCATTTTTCTTTTCTTCCACCATTAAGGGTTTCTTGGGTGTGCAATAGAAATTGTCTTCAAGAGAGGCAAGCTCGAGACCCAACTTGCTATACTCCGACTTCGTCGGGGACATGCACTGAAAAAACGATCAAGAGCGGCCTGCTCTGATACCACTGATCTGGATTATTTTCGACACGAAATGCAACGAAGATATAATAAAGAAATGCACAAAGATATTGCAGATATTCAATAATATAACATAAATGTATCATAGATGCAACCATAAACATATATATATAGTAATACATGATTTCTATTAATGAAAGAAATGTACAGAGATTGTAAAAGTACAGAGTGAAAGACTTGCTAGAATGGTGGCAGCTTATCTCTGAGAAGAGATGTGACGGCTACTCGCATTCGTAAGAAGATGGTTACAATGAGCCTCTAAAGGCATTTTTACAATAAACAAGAATGCTAAAAACCCTAGACATCCGAAAACCTAACCCTAGGAGATGAAGCACCAAAAGTCATGTGGGCCCCGTTTGGGTAAGTGAGTACATCAACTTCCCGGGGTCGATACTTTTGCATACGATCTCCGTTTTAGGCATGTGATAGCTTGTTGGAAAAGTATTGTCGAGGAGATTCATTTTGGGGGATCAATCATGCCTTTGGCTATCATTGAAAACCTTGATCTCGAAAAACCTTCATTTGGGCCCTCAAAATGGCCCCGGAAGTTTAAAACTGCTAAAAATAGTAAGTTGCCAAAATTGCCAGAAAACTATTTTGAACCAATTGAAAAAGGTGGGTGGCCACCAATATCCACCTAGATCAATCCTCCCTCTTTAGGAAGAAATGGCCTCCATTGCGTTGAGTTCCCGGGGGAGAGGGAAAAGCGTTTGCTGAATCTGCATCTTGGTGAGCTGCTTGCCTTGCTGGAGACGTCGCACTGCTCAGTTTGTGGAAGTTTTTCACGAAGTTGTTGAGGCTGAGGTTGTTCAACAAGTCGGTCTACATGAGAGGACAATGTGTAGAAGGAATATTTTCACTTAGCTGCAACCTTGTCGATTTGTTTCTGTTTGATAGAAGGTGTTTGGGGTGAGGTTGTAGTGGTTGCAGTGTCCTTCTGTTCTCCTTTTGAACAGATTGTGAAGAAGCTAAATTTTGCAGTATGAGATACTACCTTGCGACACTTTTTAGGTGGAACAGTAGTTGGAACTAGCTCTGGTATTTTGTAAAGATGACCCCCTAGAGAAACAATGACACTGCAGGGTCGAGACTCATAAATAGCATGGTGCTTCCACATATATGGTTGGCCCATTAGAACATGACATACATCCAATGGGGCAACATCACATAGTACCTCATCCTTGAAGGGTTAGATGTCAAATGGCAATCGAAATTGTTGACTGACACAAAGATCTCGTCCTTGGTGAAGCCACCCTATGTTGTATGGTTGCGGGTGTGGTGTTGTCAGCAATCCCAACTGTTTGAAGACCTCTACTGAGATGAGGTTCTTCTGGATTCTTCTATCAACAATAAAATGCAATGGGGTCCCCTTCACCCACATCTGTGAATGAAAAAGGCACTCCCCCTCTTCAAGATCTATTGATTCTTCTGGTTGAATTATTGCAGTTGCGACAATAGCAGTGGGGTCCGCGTCAATGATATGTCCTTTACCATTATTTTCAGAATCAGATTCAGAATCAGGGTTCAACTCTTTGTCTTTGATCTCAACCACCAATGACTATTTTGAGTGACAGTAATCGGTGTTGTGCCAGGGGATTTTGTGGAACTCACACCATTTTCCGGTGTCCTTCTTTGTCTTCCCACGACCCTTCTTTTTCCGTGTCTTAGAATGGTTTTCGGGAGATTGTTTGTTAGGGCCATCTCTGTCATACTTCGGTTGTTGTGGATTTGCAGACCTAAACTCCCATCGTTCTGGTGCTTAAATTTTTGCTCAATTTTAACATCATATCGATAAGCAAAACCAAGTGATGAGATGTCCAGAAAATCCATTTTAGTCTGGATGTATCTGTGTACAGCCCCTCGATATTTCAGAACCAAATGTCGCTCAGATTCTTTGATACCCAGCTTGGCGCGCAAGGTATGGAAGGTATTGGTGAAATCTGGAACTGCATGGCCCCTCTCTTGCCGCAGTGTGGTCCATCTCATGTACTAGTCCTTATAGTTGACAACAGGGTAATACTGCTCCTTTACCGTATCCACAAAAAAATCCCAAGTGGGATCGGCCCTGTATATTCCAGACTCCTCTGTGGAACTTTTCTCCCAATTAGTTTCCCACCAATGTTTGACATGAGGGAGAGCTTTGAGTGCGAAGGTGATCTTTTCTTTGTAGGAAAAATTGTGAACAGAGAAATAACCTTCTAGCAGAGTTAACCATATTTCTAGGGCTTTTGCATCTATCTGTCTTTCAAATACAGGAATATCAAAATTAACTTGTACCTTGAAAGGTGAGGTGCCTCCAAAGTATCCGCTTGATGAAGATGCGCCTGCTGTTATCGGCAGGTGTTGAAGGATGTGGGAAAAATTCTCCATCATTTCGTCCCTCTGTCGTGTGAGAGATTGCTCAAGCAACAGATTAATAGGATTGTCTGCTCCACCATTTTTATTTTCGTTTGCCATTGAGGGTTTCTTGGGTGTGCAAGAGCGATTGTCTTCAAGATAGACAAGCTCGAGACCCAACTTGCTATACTCGGACCTCGTCGAGGACATGCACTGAAAAAACAATCAAGAACAACCTTCTCTGATACCACTGATCCAGATTATTTTTGGCACGAAATGCAACAGAGATATAGTAAATAAATGCACAGAGATATCGTTGATATTCAATAATATAACATAAATGTATCAGAGATGCAACCATAAACACAGATATATTGTAATACACAATTTCTATTAATGAAATAAATGTATAGAGACTGTAAAAGTACAGAGTGAAAGACTCGCTAGAATGGTGGCAACTTATCTCTGAGAAGAGATGTGATGGCTACTTGCATTCACAAGAAGATGGTTACAATGAGCCTCTGAAGGCCTTTTTACAATAAATAGGAATGCCAAAAAACCTAGACATCTGAAAACCTAACCCTAGGAGATGAAGTGCCAAAATTCATGTGGGGGCTCAATCATGCCTTTAGCTATCAATGAGAAACTCAATCTCGAAAAACCTTCATTTGGGCCCTCAAAATGGTCCTGGAAGTTAAAAACTGCTAAAGATAGTAAATTGCCAAAATTGCCAGAAAATTGTTTTGAGCTAGTCGAAAAAGGTGGGTGGCCTTCGATATCCACCTGGATCAATCCTCCCTTCTTATGAAGCAATTGTCTCCATTGCGTTGAATTCTTGGGGAGAGGGAAAAGTGTTTGTTGAATCTACATCTTTGTGAGCTGCTTGCCTTGCTGGAGACGTCGTGCTGCTCGGTTTGTGGAAGTTTGTCATGAACTTGTTGAGGCTGAGGCCGTTCAACAAGTCGAGCTACATCAGAGAACGATGTGCAGAAGGAATCTTTGCGCTTTTCTGCAACCTTGTCGACTTGCATCTGTTTGATAGAAGGTGCTTGGGGCGAGGCTATAGTGGTTGCAGTGTCCTTCTGTTCTCCTTTTGAACATATTGTGAAGAAGCTAAATTTTGCATTATGAGATAATACCTTGTGGCACTTTTTAGGTGGAATAGTAGTTGGAACTACCTCTGGTATTCTGTAGAGATGACCCCCTAGAGAAATAATGACACTGCGGGGTCAAGACTCATAAATAACATGGCGCTTCCACATATATGGTTGGCCCAAGAGAACATCACAGAATCCAGTGGGGCAACATCACATAGTACCTCATCCTTGAAGGGTTGGATGTCGTATGACAATCGACATTGTTGGCTCACACAGAGATCTCATCCTTTGCGAAGCCACCTGATGTTGTATAGTTGTGGGTGTGGTGTTGTCGACAATCCCAACTGTTTGATGACCTCTGCTGAGATGAGGTTCTTTTGGCTTCTGCTATCAACAATAAAATGCAGCGGGGTCCCCTTCACCCACATCTGTGAATGAAAAAGATGCTCCCCCTCTTCAGGATCTGTTGGTTCTTCTGGTTGAATTGCTGCGGTGGCGACAATAGCAGTGGGGTCTGCATCAATGATCTGTCCTTTACCATTATTTTCAGAATCAGATTCAGAATCAGGGTTCGACTCTTTGTCTTTGATCTCGGACACCAATGACTATTTTGAGCGACATTCATCGGTGTTGTGCTAGGGGATTTTTTGGAACTCGCACCATTATCCGATGTCCTTCTTTGTCTTCCCATGACCCTTTTTTTCCTGTGTCTTGGACTAGTTTTTGGGAGACTATTTGTTAGGGCCGTCTCTGTCATACTTCAGTTGTTTCGGATTTGCAGACCCGAACTCCCATTTGTTTTGGTGCTTAAATTTCTTCTCGATTTTAAAAGCATATCGATAAGAAACACTGAGTGATGAGATGTCCAGAAAATCCATTTCAGTCTGGATGTATCTATGTAGAACCCCACGGTATTTCAGAACCAAATGTCGCTCGGAGTCTTTGACACCCAACTTGGTGTGCAAGGTATGGAAGATATTGGTGAACTCTGGAATTGCTTCGCCCCTCTCTTGTCGTAGTGTGGTCCATCTCATGTACTGGTCCTCATAGTTGCCAACAGGGTAATGCTTCCCCTTTACTGCATCCACAAAAAAATCCCAAGTGGGACCGACCCCGTATATGCTAGACTCCTTTGTGGAACTTTTCTCCCATTAAGTTTTCCACTATTGTTTGACATGAGGGAGAGCTTTAGGGAGTGCGAAGGTGATCTTTTCTTTGTTGAAAAAATTGTGAACAGAGAAATAACCTTCTAGCAGAGTTAACCATTTTTCTAGGGCTTCTGCATCTATCTGTCCTTCAAATACAGAAATATCAAAATTAACTTGTACCTTGAAAGGCAAGGTGCCTCCAAAGTGTCTACTTGATGAATATGCGACTGTTGTTATCGGCAGGCGTTGAAGAATGTGGCCAAAATTCTCGATCATTTCGTCCCTCTATCGTGTGAGAGCTTTCTCAAGCAACAGATTGATAGGATCGTCTGCTTCGTCATTTTTCTTTTCTTCTGCCATTGGGTGTGTGAGAGCGATTGTCTTCAAGAGAGATAAGATTGAGACCCAACTTTCTATACTTGGACCTTGTCGGAGACATGCACTGAAAAAACGATCAAGAGCAACCTACTGTGATACCACTGATTCAGATTATTTTGGCACAAAATGCAGCAAAGATATAATAAAGAAATGCATAGAGATATCGCAGATATTCAATAAGATAACATAAATGTATCAAAGATGAAACCGTAAACATAGATATATAGTAATACACGATTTCTATTAATGAAAGAAATGTACAGAGACTATAAAAGTATAGAGTGAAAGACTCGCTAGAATGGTGGGAACTTATCTCTGAGAAGAGATGTGACGGCTACTCACATTCGCAAGAAGATGGTTACAATGAGACTCTGAAGGCATTTTTACAATAAACAAGAATTCCCAAAACCATTGACATCCGAAGACCTAAACCTAGGATATGGAACGCCAAAAGTCATGTGGGCCCCGTTTGGGTAAGTGAGTACATCAACTTCCTGGGGTCGTAACTTTTGCATACGATATTCGTTTTAGGCGTGTGATAGCTCGTTGGAAAGGTATTGTCGAGGAGATTCATTTTTGGGGATTAATCACACCCTCAAATATTATTGAGAACCTCGATCTCGAAAAACCTTCATTTGGACCCTCAAAATGGCCTCGGAAGTTAAAAACTGCTAAAAATAGTAAATTGCCAAAATTGCCAAAAACTATTTTGAGCCAGTCGAAAAAGGTGGGTGGCCACCAATATCCACCTGGATCAATCCTAGCTCCTTAAGAAGCAATGGTATCCATTGCGTTGAGTTCCCGGGGGAGGGGGAAAAGCATTTGCTGAATCTGCATCTTGGTGAGTTGCTTGCCTTGCTGGAGACGCTGCACTGCTCAGTTTGTGGAAGTTTGTCACAAACCTATTGAGGGTGAGGCCATTCAACAAGTTGCGCTACATGAGAGGATGATGTGTAGAAGGAATATTTGCGCTTTGATGCAACCTTGTCGACTTGCTTCTGTTTGATAGAAGGTGCTTAGGGCGAGGCTGTAGTGGTTGCAGTGTGCTTCTGTTCTCCTTTTGAACAGATTGTGAAGAAGCTAAATTTTGCAGTATGAGATACTACCTTGCAACACTTTTTAGGTGGAACAGTAGTTGGAACTACCTCTGGTATTCTGTAGAGATGACCCCCCAGAGAAACAATGACACTGAGGGGTCGAGACTCATAAATAGCATGGTGCTTCCACATATATGGTTGGCCCAAGAGAACATCACATACATCCAGTGGGGAAACATCACATAGTACCTCATCCTTAAAGGGTTGGATGCCATATGACAATCGACATTATTGGCTGACATGAAGATCTCGTCCTTGGCAAAGCCACCCGATGTTGTATGGCTACGGGTGTGGTGTTGTCGACAATCCTAACTATTTGACAACCTCTACTGAGATGAGATTCTTCTGGCTTCCGCTATCAACAATAAAATGTAGTGGGGTCCCCTTCACCCACATATGTGAATGAAAAAGGTGCTCCCCCTCTTCAGGATCTGTTGGTTCTTCTAGTTGAATTGCTTCGGTCACGACAATAGTAGTGGGTTCCGCGTCAATGATCTGTCCTTTACCATTATTTTCAAAATTATATTCTGAATCAGGGTTTGACTCTTTTTCTTTGATCTAGGTCACCAATGACTGTTTTGAGTGACATTCATCATTGTTGTGCCAAGGGTTTTTGTGGAACTCACACCATTTTCTGGTGTCCTTCTTTGTCTTCCTGTAACACCTTGTTTCCCCCAGTCTGTAAATATAACTAGACTGGTCGAGGACTATGGCAAACTCATAAGTATGAACATGTGATGTAAATGGACCTACAGAAAGAGGTCAATGAATGTGATTAACATTCTGAATTTATTGCAGGACTGCTGATGAGGGGATGTGCAGAAAAGAGACCACGATGGCGGTGGAAGGCACCTGAAAAGGTGGCGTTAACTTCCACCGAGAATTAAATACCGTATTTGGACTCCACTGGCCTGGAGAACCAAAAGAGGCTCGCTGGCCCTGAAATTCAATACCTCGCAGGCTGGTAGGAGGATGGCTTGATGAGGGATGGGATGGTGAGCCGCCCATCCGTAGAGCCGTCAGGCCTGATCGACGTGAGGGTAATCGTGCCACACGCAACCTCACAAGAGGATAAGGCGTATGGCAGAGATGATTGAGGGGGAAGACGCGAGGGGAACTCTGGATTATGCAGGGTGAGTGATAGCAGAAAGGGAGGATTGCAACCTTCGCTCCTAGTCACTAGCAGACAGAGAGACGCAGTCTCAGAGCATCGTGGTCTCAGCTTGGGGGTGGCTAGTGGTAAATCTGTTGGGAGTCGCTGAGCCTACGGTTGGGTGGAAACGAGCACCCCTCTCAGTAGTTGCACCCACTTCTGGTGTTATTTCTAATAAGTATTTTATGTATTGCATCTTGAAATT
>JZKD02S0990039.1:7183-17274 GCA_000966675.3 Picea glauca | reverse complement strand
ATCACTCCCACACTAGTTTCACTAGAGGGAAAGAATTACTACACCTCATTGTCATTGTTCATGTCCATCATTAATTCCTAAATTACTTTGTTTCCCTTAATATTATGTGAATATTTAAGGGAAAATCACAAGTTTGAGAGAATGTAGGATGATAGCAAGCAAACCCAAGCATATTTCAATACAACAAACATAATTAATGAAATAAATAAATAATACTGTATATAAGAAAGAAAAAAGAAGCAAGAACTAGTTCACTTGTAACCAGGGATGGTTGAATGTAATTTTTATTACTGCTCTCATAATTTTTCTTAATACTATAATATGTGGTTGTCCTAAATTCTCCTTCATCGAGTTTGACAACTGCAAAAATGATAGCATGTGAAGGGAAAATGCCTCACAAAAATTAAGGGCTCTTAAGCAAGAATGGGTCTATCAATCCTCAATGAATATTTTAAAAAGGTTAATGATCTATTAAGTGAAATGTCATTTCTTTGAATGCTTGAGGAGAAAGGGAAAGCTAATTAGAAATAAAAAAAAATACAATGATGATGATTGAAAAGTACTTTGTCTTCACTTGACGAGGAGAAAGGGAAAGCTAATTAGAAATAAAAAAAATACAATGATGAGATTGAAAAGTACTTTGTATTCACTTGATGGAGGGCAAATCCAAATGTATTCTAAAAATTGATACCAACCAAGCTTCACAATCTCCCTACAACAAAACTCAAGAAAAAAATGCAAAGTAGAATATCCATCTATACTACAACAAAAAAAAATGCAAAGTAGAATATCCATCCCTACAACAAAAATCAAGTAAAAAATGCAAAGTGGAATGTCCAAATAGTGAAGTGTGAGACCATGAGATGCAATATACAAGATATACATGTATGACACGGATTCAAGAAGCCATTTGCATTTTAATCTGAGAGGTTATGAGGGAACCCATCACAAACTGTGCCGCATCATGGTTAATCTTATCTATTGAGGAGAGTGAAGTAGTGATCTCGCTCATCTGATGACAACCTTATTAGGTACTTAAATGTGCAATGTTTAAATAGTGACTTGCGGTAGTAAGTTTGTAGTGGATTGGGTTGGTTTGATGGTGTAACATGAACCAAAAGTTAATGTCTGCAAGAAGTGCTCTCTGATTAAGACTTTGATAATGGAAATGAGGATGATCCAGACTCCAATGGGTGAGTCAAAAAGGGGAAGAGACATAACTTTACTCATAATTTGTGGCTATAATCCAAGGAACAACCCGACCTTTTGGAGCTCTAGCTTCTTCTTGTTCTACTCTACATTCTCTGCAACAATTCTTCTTGTTCTACTTTGCGTGCTCTACAACAAAGAGAAGAGATGAACGTGTGGTTGGTGTAGAGATATTATGGTGTTAGATTCATAATGAAGAAAACAACAAAAATATAATGGAAATAACTCAAGCAATCAAGAAATCATGATGAACAAAGATAATTAAACACTGGCAGAAAAGGCATACTCTATATTCATCAATGTTTGAAATAATCATGTACATGGACGTACATATATAATACAAGAAGACCATAACTATAATGTAACTGTATAACAATTAGGTAAAGTAACTAACTTATGATTAGAGTTTTTAACATCCCCCCTTAATCATAAGTTCGTTCTTGCCTGAAAAACTGCCACTACTTGACAATCAACAACGTGTCAAGCGAATATTCAGAGGGCTGGCTGAAGATGCTCTCTGAACTCTAGAAAAGATAACAGAAGCTGATGTCTTCTATTAAATTGGAGGTTTAAGGGTGACCACAAACTCATTTGGTGATTTTGGGATGACCACAAACTGAATGTCTAGCAGAAGATGATGTCTTCTACTAAATGACATGGTTTTAAGTTGACCATAAACTAACAAGAGCTCAAGGCTCAAAAATCTAAAAAAGTAACAAGCAGAACTTCATGTCTTCTACTCAATTGGTGGTTTTAAGCTGACCACAAACTATCAATAACAATATGTCCAGGAACAAGACTGCATACCAAGAACTAGGTTGCATATTTGATCATCTGTTCACAGGATCTAAATCAAACTTGGAACCTGACTGAAAAATTTAGATTTCCCCCCTGTCAGGGACAAGTGGTTCAAATTCCCTTGACCGTCATTCACAAGTATGGCCAAGAAGAGATCCAACACCTATATAAGCTACTGGAACAATGTGTACACTTTCCCAATGTAAAGTGGAAAAGGGTAATCAAACTGTCTTCTGATGGAGTCTAAAGACTCAATCTTCAACTCAGAAGACAACATCAATTGGGCCCCGATCATACCCTATATCATCCAATCCTAAAAAACATTCATGTCTGTCAACTGTAGAAATATCTCCAATCAAGTACGGTTGCACTTGTGTATAAATCCGTCGATAAGAATGCTCCAATAAATTGGCTTCCAAATGCCAATGCCAAGTTCTTAACCATTCAAAATGAATATATTTCCGCTTGTGCTTTTGACACCTTACTGAAGGGTGATTTGTCTTCCCACAAAATCTGCATGGGTGAAGATCAAAACAATTTGACTTATCATGGCCAAACCTATGATAGTGTTTGCACTGTATGGGTTCTTTATTCGATCGATTATCATGATCTGGAATATCTGTAACAACAACATCATCAACAATATCCTGTGCCTGTTCCTTACCAATATCCTCAAGCTTTGTCGTCTTATCATCATTAAAAAAACCTCCACTCACAAAGCAAACAGGTTCACAATAATTATGAATATGAAAAAGGTTGTCAACATCGTTTTCATATCCTAGTCCATATCGATTTCATTTAAAGCGTAATTCTTCCCATGGTCGAACAATTCTAATTTATTTGCCACAGTTATCCGCAACTTTTTCTGTCATAGGGACTTCATCCAACTCATCTTCATGTTTATGACTGTCATCACTAGTCAACTGAACGTCTTCATTATTTTTATCCTTGATGTCATTTTGTTTGTTGAAATCACATTGTTGTTGTCAAAGCAAACTTAACTCATCAGATAACATTTTGTTTTGAAGTTTGAATATATCAATCTTCGTGTGCATTACTTGTTTATCATTGTACTAAGAGTGCACTTGTTTATTGCAATTGTAGATTCCGTAGTTGAGTTAATTAAGGAGCGTAGTAGTGTAAATATTTCTTCAATTCTTGCCATTATGAAGAATATGGAAGAGAGATGTCCCTTATATATTGATGCCACAAAATTCAATTTTGTATCCTATTGTGCATGCCAAGAGCGATTATCCGTTGCATGACCAATGACTTAGATGCACACAAAGATCCTAAGATAGACCCCCTTATTCAATTTCGGGTGGGTCAAGGATGCAAAGACAAATATGCAATTTGTTAGACCCCTTATAACACCTTTACACGTTCAAAGAAAAATAAAAACCCTTATAACTCCAATTACAATAAATGGAGAAAACTCCTCCATACAAAACCTTATAACTCCTTAAATACACATCAAAGTCTTCCTTTAAGTGCTATTGCAAAAATAATGCACCTTATAACTCTTTAAGTTTCCCTTGAAATAATTTTTTATAACTTAATGAAATCCACTCATCACTTCCAAATAAAAAACTCTTAGAAAATCTTTCATACACTTATCATTCCCAATTAAAAACTCTTAGAAAATATTTCATACACTTATTACTCCCAAATAAAAACTCTTAAAAAATCTTTCATAAAGTTAACCCTCCATACTTTAATGTTCTTTATGAAACTATAATGTTCTATATCAAAGATGACTAAATTAGGGGAACCATAAATTTATATGTCTCTCAAGTATTTCACCATATGATGCCTTGGAAATGACGCCATATGCCCTTTTATATCTTTGAGAGGATTTTTAAATGACATGTTTATAAAATCATGGAGCATGAGCAAAATAAAAATGAAGATCACCTAATTAATTTCCAAATTGAGGTATTACCAAGTCGAGATTGCAGATCCAGAGTTGGTTATCTTCGCTCATATCGCTCGTTCTTTACATGATGGTCATTATTACCAAGTCCATCTGTCCAAGTCGAAGTTTCTCTTTGTGCCAACGTTCCTTCTTTTATGCAGATGTTTCTTGCTCAAACAGAGATTTTAGGTCATAAGGGTACGCGTAGGATTAGCACCTTGAAGCTCTTCAATAAAACAGACCAGTGATATTTTCCAGCAAAGTTTCATGCTATTAAATAAAGTAAAGACGAACTAGATTCTTCTTTCAATGATAAATGCTAAGCACAGATCTTCAACACTGTCCAGAAATGGCCTGGGTCTGTACCGTGTCAGAGTATTTCTTTAATGAGTGAAGCACTGATTACATTCGACAGACTTCATTGGAGCTACTGCACATAGTAAAGTTATTCCACTTCCACACAACAACTCAACACCTACCAATTTTTTATCAAGCCTTAACCTATACTCAATAATCTCAATAACAAACTTATGAGAAGCACAATGCGTATGCTGGAACCCTCCTCCACGTAGAGCCTAAGGCTAGCAAACTTCGTTTGGACGACCAGTCTGGTAACCGGGACCGTTTTTAGCCATTGTCTAGTGCGAAGACTGTGGCTGGGTACCCTTCTACCACTGCCCGCTTATTTACTTGCTTAAACCAGGCGTAAGGCAAAACGACCGCAACTGCTCTTTCTCCACCGAAAATCAATCAATCTCTTGGTCTCCTCCTTCGACTCCACGATTAGTAGAAACCACTCACTAGTCCCATCACACATGGTATTACCAGTCACTAACAACTATAAAGGTTTGATAAACTACCAGGTCCATCAGTGTCATGCTTTAATAAACTATCAAAACTATCAAGCCTCTAAGATTATCTACATGCTCTGATACCACTGTTAGATTCATAATGAAGAAAACAACAAAAATATAATGGAAATAACTCAAGCAATCAAGAAATCATGATGAACAGCTCTGATACCACTGTTAGATTCATAATGAAGAAAACAACAAAAATATAATGGAAATAACTCAAGCAATCAAGAAATCATGATGAACAGAAATAAATAAATACTGACAGAAAAAACATACTCTATATTCATCAATGCTTGAAATAATCATGTAATATATAATACAAGAAGACCATCACTGTCATGTAAGTGTATCACATTTAGGTAAACTAAGTAACTTATGGTTAAAGTTTTTAACATATGTAGCCTTCCTCTTTCCCCTACTTTGTCTACAAACTGTGTTAGATGTATATGCCGTTTATTTTCCTATCTTCTTCATGCCTATCCCTATACCTTTCTCCCCATCAAACTTCCTTCTATCAGCATCAATCTTTTTATGTTTGTTGCCCTCGTCCTATTCCCACCTCCATTGATGTTGCACAGCGGCGTTCGGGTTTGCGCCAACGCATACGGCAACCAAAACCAATTCACACAAACGGATATACAGACACACAAACAGAGCAATGCTGTCATGTGGAAGGAGACTATCAGAAATTATGTAGAAAACGGTCTTTGGAACAAAGCGCTGAGGATGTATTATCAATTGCAAAGCTCAGGCATAAACCCTGACAAGTGGGTATTTCTTTCTGTAATACAAGCATGCAGCTGTCTATCATATCTCCAAGCAGGGAGGAAGATTCACGGGGGCATGAGTCAGATGTTTTTGTTGGCACTGCGTTGGCCTCAATGTATATCAAGTGCGGGCGGTTAGAAAATGCACGCCAATTGTTAGAAAATGCACGCCAATTGTTTGAAAGAATGCCTAAACGCAATGTTGTGTCATGGAATGCCATTATTGCATGTTATTCAAAGAATGGAGACCGGCATGAAGCCTTGGCATTCTTTAATGAAATGCAAGTCCAGGGTGTAAAACCCGATGGATTCACCATAGTTAGTGTTCTGCTTGTGTTTGTGCATTTATTGGCTTTGGAACAAGGTAAGCAAATCCACAGTTATGCAATAGAAGTGGATTTGAATCTGATGTTGATGTTGTTGTGGGTACTGTCCTTGTAGACATGTATGCCAAATTTGGAAATGTTAAGATTGCCCACAACTTGTTTGAAAGAATGCCTGAACAAAATGTTGTCTCATGGAATGTCATTATTGATGGTTATTCCCAGAATGGCTACTCCCATGAAGCCTTGTCATTCTTCAACGAAATGCAACTCCAGGATATCAAACCCAACTTAATCACTATAGTTAGTAATGCAAATCCAGGTATCAAACCCAGCTCAATCACTATAGTTAGTATTCTGCCTGCATGCCTGAACGAGATGTTGCATCATGGAATGCAATGATTCTGGCATACGCAATTCATGGACATGGTGAGGGTGCTCTTGCTCTTTTTTCCCAAATGCAACGGACAGCGATAAAGCCTAATCATATCACCTTCACCACTGTTTTGACTGCCTGTTCCCATGCAGGGTTAGTTGACCAAGGCTGGCAACGCTTTGAGTGCATGAAGTCTGATTATGGCCTTGCACCTAAGCTTGAGCTTGAGCATTATGCATGCTTGGTTGACCTTCTTGGGTGTGCAGGGTATCTGGATAAAGCGCATGGCATTATAAAAAACATGCCATTAGAGCCTGACCGAAGTGTTTGGGGGGCCCTGCTTGGGGTTTGCAGAATTCACTGCAATATTGAGCTTGGAGAACAAGCAGAAAAACACCCTTTTTGAATTAGATCCAAACAATGCAAGATATTATGTACTGTTATCAAACATCTATGCTGATAGACAGAGGTGGGAGGATGTAGTAAAGTTGAGGACAATGATGAAAGAGAGGGGAGTGAAAAAGCAACCAGGATGCAGTGTTGTTGCGGTACATAGAGAGGTTCAAACATTGCTCGTGGGAGACGGAACCCATCCTCAATCTGAAAAAATTTATGCAACATTGGAAATCATGTATGTGCAAATGAAGAAGGCAGGTTATGTGCCTAACACAAATCTTGTACTGCAGGATGTGGAGGAGACTAAGGAACACATTCTATGCAGTCATAGTGAGAAGCTAGCCATTAGTTTTGGGATCATCAATACAAGCCCATGCACCTCCATCCGTATCACGAAAAACCTTCGTGTGTAGTGACTGCCACAATGCCATTAAATTCATCTCCAAGATATCTGGGCGAGAAATTATTGTGAGAGATACAAACCGATTCCACCATTTTAGGGATGGATTGTGTTCTTGTGGAAATTACTGGTAATGCTACTTGAACCAAGCAATGAATTTGTTTATTCTTTAAAACCAATGTGTTGGATAACTTGGATACCATTGCTTTGTTAGGTAGAATACCATTGCTTTGTTAGGTAGAGTATAATATATGCACAAAGTGAGGCATGTGTTGACCTAAAATGTGTCTTTTAATATGATGATAAGCTCAAGCCATAAATAATATCTCTATAAGCAAATGAATTAATATGGAATTGTGCAAATAATTGACATAGTATAGTACATCGTGGATGTAAATTCTATAATATATTTAACATATGTATTCTAGCCTGATTTTTGTATTTGGGTGTTCTTAATAATCTATGGGATCTGCATAATAAAAGTTATATATAAACAATTAGATGTTGAGATTATGACTTCAATATGATTGTTTTATAATCTAGTTGTTTCATAGCTTATGTTTAGATTTCTCTAATTTAAATATAATCAAATGCAATTAAATCAAACGTTTGTCACTAGAATTAGAAAGAAAAAGAACATACATGACCATGGAAGACATAAGAGACTTACATCTAAAGTAGATCCATATGGCATTTATACAACTTAAATATATTTTAAGTCTGGATTTATCAAGGTGATTCAATTTTTTAAGGCATAATTATTTTAAAATTATTTCATTCCATGTCAATGGTTGTAATTGCTTTCTTAATTGAGACAATTTTTTTTTATTGTTATTATTTTTTTTAGTTGAGTCGAGTTTTTTTTTTTTTTTTTAAGTGTAGCATTATCTTACATAACACTAACACCTTGACATCTCCTCCATACTAGGATGTAGAACACCTTTGGTGTAATAATATTGAATGATAATTACATTTATAATATTGCATTCATATGGTAATTTGTCTATTCCTAAATCTTTTGAATAGAGTTTGGAATGGTATTTGATTTATATGGTTATTTACTAAAAAAATTCAAGTTTATGTGTTAAATTGATTGCTAGACTTCTTTGCTTTCAATTTATCACTTTCCTTCTAGTTGTTATAGTAAAGATGTTGAGATTGTTGAGAATTATAGCTTGGATAGGAACTTCTGAAGAGGTCTTTTGTGAATGTGTGGGACGTACTTTGAGATATTTTCGAAAAGTAAAAGTGTATTTCATACATGCATGACTTAGACTAGGAGTAATATTAGAAAAATAGATTAGAGTTTTGGTTTTGGTTTTGGCTAAAACTATAAAGACAAGTCAAGATAGAAAGTTCAAACACACAAGAACACTTGAGAAACACACAAGAACACTTGAGCAGTTGAGTAGGCTGAGTGACAAAGAGAGGGAGAGAGAGCAGACAACTAAGAAATAGGCATTTCCAAGCAACAAACAGTCCCACGTAGTTTCATATAGTCATATGGATAGAACTGTAAGGATCCGTACATTGGTATAGACATAACTGTATCGACGTCTATACAATGTGTAGTCGTACAACAAACTATACTCTCCCAGTGGGTTGTTCCACATACAACAAACTATACTCTCCTAGTGGGTTGTTCCACTCGGTTTAGGATGTTTTTTGGTATTCATGTAGTGCTATTTTTTTGGGTAGTTTGTGGATGTTTCCTTGTAAGTTTTTTGAAGGATTGAAAAACAAGTTTTGAAGGAGTAATTACCTATGTTGTGTGAAATTATTTTTAATGCTTCCACTATTTGATTACCAACTATTGTGTGATTAATACTATGGTCTAAAATTTATTTTTGTGTTAATTAAATTCAACAATCTACTTGTTTAATTAAGACCATAAGGACTTTAGTCACCTAGGGCTAAGAATTTTCACATGGTATCAGAACTCATTTTTTTGATTGAGATTCTCTAGGATTTGCAACAATAAATCAACTGTAGGAAAAAATGACCAACAATGAGAGGGTTTCAAAACTAATTTTCAGATTTGGGAGTTTGTGTAGTAGATCTCAGAGATGACATCAACTAACCTCAGGTTTGAGGAAAAATTAGATGGTGCTTTGAATTTCTTATCATGGAAGATGAGGGTTACACTCTTACTAAAAGAGAATGATCTCTGGAATATTGTCAAGAATGTTGCTACTCCGCCTACAAATCTACAGGAGTTAGTGGTTCACAATAAGAGGGTAGTGAAGACCAAGTGTATGATCTCAGATGCTATAAAGGATTGTTATCACTGAAATTTCGTTCGCAAATGGTTACAGGAATCCAACATCTTCAAACAGCTATTAGTTCACCCATGGACCAAAATTACCAAAAAAACATTTCCAAAAAGTCCAAAACTATACAACCAGTTATAAAATAAGGATGCGCTATGACTATACAGGGCGCACGCGCACATGTGCCATCAAGAAACGTAGGAAAAGTGCACATGCGCATGATGCGCGACTGTGGATGCTAAAAGCCGTGCACACCTGAGAACAACGCATTTATGATGTTGGTTGGCCTCCCACCCACTTCTGGTTCAGCTTCCAAGTCGATTTGACATCCAAATATTGGGTGGATCCGGCTGAGTGACTGGTCAAAGACCTAAAGGTGCCCTAAACAACCCCTTTTCACACTAAAAGTTGGTTGCACAATACCTCAAAGTGGTGCTATAAAACAAGGCCATGGGTGCACTACATTTTCAAGGAATTCATTTGCAAGGTTATGTTGCTGCTATTCTCTTGGGGAAACCTCTTTTCTCATCAAGAGCATACTAGCACCATTCTATTTGGGCAATCCACATCACCTTTTGAGTGGGTTAGCTTGGGATTCTTTCACCATTTCTTTCAAGTTTTCAAGTTGTAAGAAGAGATCAATCTTAGGGGTCCAAGAGCCCTCCTGTAACACCCTGTTTCCCCCAGATTGTAAATATAACTGGACTGGCCAAGGACTATGGAAAAACTCATAAGTATGAATATGTGATGTAAATGACAGTTTGAATATATAGCAGAATT
>JZKD02S0990017.1:0-13584 GCA_000966675.3 Picea glauca | reverse complement strand
AAGAAATACATAAATACCAAAGTGGAAGGGTTATTTGTACACCAAAATTGTTATTTACAAACTGTTTGACAGAAGGTGTGAACCAAATAACAAAGAAAAACACTAGAAATTTGGCAAGGAATTTTACATGTTAGTTAAGTCTTTGTATTTAAGCATTACACAAATATTGGAGTTACTTCAACAATCGCAAAGCTTGGTGAGATTATATCGAAATAGTTTGTGAAACTTTCACTCATTGTCTTTGATATAAACAAACTGGGAAGATTGCAACTAATCTAAATGGACGAGTTGTAAGCATCCGATATTGCAAAGATAACATTGTGAAGGACATTTATTTTAAAAGAGGTAATATGTGTAGTTAAGGGATTTAAGGAAAATATTATCACTTAAATTTTTGACATGAACGTTATTTGAAGAGCTTGTTGAAGGAAAAGTTGATATGGTGAAGGATGATGTTCACCAAAGGAACATACCTACTTAAATAGATCACCTATTACTTATGAGGAAGTGTACTTGAAATAACCATTAATGAGCTCAAGACAAGACATCAAACCAATAGCATGACAAAATCCAAAGCCATAACACGAAGATAAAGCCATGAATCACACAACGTTTCATATTCAAATGAGAACTACTTACTTATCCATTATATCCATAAACGATAAACTAAAAGATAATGTCACATCTTGACATAAAAAATGAGAGATAAAGAGCTATTCCAACACAATGCTTACATGAAGATGAAAAATATTCTCTTACAACTAAATAATGGAATGATGAAAGGGAAAAATAACTCATTTTTATTTAATGTTCTTCACATTTATAGGAAAATTAAAGTTGTTCTTAATCCTCTATTCGTATTAGTAGATATTAAGCACAATATGATATTGATGTTATACACTTCATGTTTATCTAACCACAACACATAGGTGGTCACCTAACCATTGCAATGAGGCTCGTTAGGAATTACTAGTGATTAAAAAAGGTTCACAAAAAGGTGCAGAATCTCAAAATAATACATTGTGGCCCATAAGATTCAAAGTAAAATTATAAAGTCCTTAAGTAGTATCTAAGTATCAGAAAATAAATTGATAATATATTTTAGTCTTTTATAACTGGTGTTACACATCAAAATTACTCATTATGATGATGGCCTAGTATCGTCATTACCAATGTCACACGTGTCGCATTTTGGCTGCAAGTGTCGCAAACATAATACTGCCATCTTGCCTATGTCGTATCTCTAACGACATCACAGGGACACTTAAGACACCTTCAAATACTGGTTTAAGAAGGAGAAAACATTTGATTAAGAATACAAAACCTTTACCATGGAATAGACTACTCAAAAATGGATTTTGGAGGGAAGCACTCCCCTAGCCACTGTTAGGGAGTGCTAGTGCTCCTTGACCTTATTTGGGGGAGTGTTGCAACGCTCTGTGCACCCTTTTGGGGGAGCACTGGCCTTTTTCAACAAATTTTGGATTGTTGAGGAAAATGAAGGATAAATCCCCCTCATCTCTGGAGTTGGTTGGATTCAAATCTAAGGTCAAGGCTACATCTTAGGGAGGATACACAACTGAAGGAGAAATATCCTCAACCTATCCCAATAATCTCTAAGGTGGTTGGGTCTCTCCAAGATTATATAAGGAGGCCTGCTCATGGTGAAAAGGATTTAGAGAAATTGAGAAGCACCTAATTTATGATCTCATAAGGAAGGAGGAGACATTGAAGGCATTAAACTTATGATCTCATAAGGGAGATATCATTGAAGCACCATTAGTTTTGTGTGGATTATTTGAGCAAAGGGTTGGACAAGGAGAACTAAGACAGGCTACTGCACCTTCTTCAAAGGTCTGTAAGTACTCTTTGTTGTTCTCATAAATATACATATGTGCTTGGCTCGTTTCTTTCAAGGTTGTGTTTGTTCTACATGAATTTGTCTCTATTAGATAGATTTGGTTTCAAGATAATCTTAGTAGAATAGGAAGTTTGTTCTGTCTTTCTTTGTTTTGTAGGACTTATCGAGGAGCTTAGAGATCAAATCTCAACTCGGACTATGCGAGGATGAACATCATTTAAAAGGTACACCTTTCTTCCTCTTCTTTATACTTTAGTTCAACTAGGTTTAAAAGGATGTCAGTGACCAACGTTAGCACCCTTTCTATCTTGGTCTTAGGAGTCTAGAGCCCAAGAGGGAATCCACTTGTCCACAGGGGGATTCTCCTGTAACAGAAATTGGCGACTCCACTGGGGATATCGAAGCTTTTAGTTTTGGTTTCCTTCCTAGATCTTGTTTTAGCCTTTGCTCATTTTTTGACCTTATTCATACTGTGTCTCTGATTGTTGGATGTGTTGATTGACCCTTTACTTCATCCTATACACTTTGAACTTCTGAGTTTGCTTGAGTTTTTTGATTTCTGGGCATTTTTCTGAAACTTGAGAGGCTAGCACTCCCCTACCTCTCCTACCAGAGCGCTGACGCTCGTTGCTAGGTTTCCACAGAGTGTTGAAACACTCTGGTGCCCTTGACACCAGAGCACTGCTCTTTTTCTGTTAGAAATCTTGTAGGGATTTATACCCCGAGTCCATTTCTTGTTTTTTTCCATCTACTCAGAGTTCTTATCACCTCAGTGTATCCTTTTTTGGGTCTCCAACACCTTGATTTCTGAGAATTGATTACCTTTTGTTTGGATTTTTTGACATTTCTTCTTTACTTTGAGTCACTCTTCTTCTTTCAAGATTTAGAGTCGATTATCTGCTTTCTCCTTTATCCGATGGTATGAAAGTTGTTGTAAGGAAAATCAAATATCTATGCACTATTCCATTTGATCTTTATGTTCATTTTCCCAAACAATACTTGGTTTTTCATCATCCATTGACCTTCTTCTACCTTCACTAACAATTTCACCAATTTTCATGCATTCTGGGTGAGTTTTTGCATGGTTTTTGGCTTTTTTTTTTCTGAGTTTCTGGGAGGACCAACGCCCCCCTGTAGGCCATACCAGAGTGCCAACGCTCCCCTACAGTGTCTTAGGGAGAATTGAAACACTCTTTTCACCCTTTTGGGGGAGCGCTAGTCTCTTTTTTGAGAGTTTTTTCCTTCTTTTGCTCAGTCTTTTGCAGCCTGTTTTGCAGAGCTCTTTACCCAGAGTATGTGGTTGGTTTGTGAAGTTGTTTGGATTGTTTTTTGATGGTTTTTGATGCTTATCACTCCGTCTTGTATTTCTTGGATCTTGAAACATTTTTCAGAAATGTGAAATTGCCTTTTCCAGCTGTTTTTTGTCAAGACAGTTTTGAGTGATTCCTCTTTCTCCCTATCTTTTCTTGGATTCTTCTTTGCATTTTATTTGTGTTCCTTGAATGCTTGATTAGTTGTATAATCCTTGACAATGTTCTTTCTTGTTAGAACAAGTTTCTACTTGTTTTCTTTCATACCTCACTGCCTTGAGTGCATTCTTTGTTTGTAGCCCTTTTGCTTCATGTCTTTTGCATCTTCATATGACTCTTTCCCCTGATTGAAAGTAGTGGAGCATTGAAGGCTTTGTATTTAATTTCTATATACATCATAATCAAACAAAGAAGATAAATGAATTCTTTCTTTTGGGTAGTGAAACTAGATTGCATTTGAAGTAGCAGAATTGCATGTTTTTTGGCATTTTAGGACATTGTGCATATGGAATGATGAATGTTTTCTCCTTCTCGTAGCATAGATTTCATCTAAATGAAAATATTGCATATTCATCTCTTTGCATAAATTTTGATTCGGTCAAAACACCATATTGTCCACGCTATTTTTCTTTTGAGTAACAACAACCTTAAAAACCAAGCGTTAAATTAAAAATTGATTAGACATTTTTACATGTTCTGGTAGCAAACCTACATTAGATTAGTTGTAGGGATTTGGAATAGGTGTGAAAGATAACTTTCCAAAACTGAAAACAAACATCGGATCTTGTGTTAGGGAGCGGTGAAATCCAACTGCTACATTTTGTCTTGGGAATCCCTTCTCACACAAGTGTCAAACATGAGGTCGCATTGAGACTAGTAGAGTTACTCACCCTTCTTTGTTGGTCTTAGTGTAGAGATTTCACGTATTATGGGGGTCGCTTGAAGGTATACCCATAATGATGAGTGGAAGCCTTTCAAGTTGATTTCGGGCTAGATACCCTACCCTTGTGCATGGATCAGATTGTCGACTATTTCCCCATGCATCACTGCTGTAGTTGGTAACCTTAGTGGCCTATCTCTTTAGGGTATTTACACAAGGTGGCTGTGGAGGGGCAAGTCTTCACGGTACCCGGAATCGACGTTGTCCAAACTCACTCATGCTCCTTGGATGGTATACCCACGATTATGTGTGGGAGCTTGCACCAGGGTGAAAGTCCGTTAAGCAGGTCGTCAACATAAATTTTCCACCCACTCTATCTCAACCCCTTCTTACTTTGTTCATATGACGTTGGATTTCATCACCAACTAATGTGCTCATTGTGAGAAGGTTTTGTTTTCTTGTTTGCTTACTAGATTTTTAGCGTGTGTTGTTTGTTCTCCCTAGCAGAGTCTAGGTTGGATATTTATTTTTATGGCGTCAGTTCCTAGAATGACCAATGAAGGAACCGATTTGCTAGGGGAACCCTTTGTTTTTCCTTCTTACATAAATGTTGGTCCTCCTTACATCACTACTTTGAGCCTTCCCGGCCTCACAATTGCATTACCAGTATGGTTGTTTTCCACTCTGGTGATCTCAAATGTAGGTGCTTCAGATGTAAGCACACCACCCACACATCAACCTCATGTCGACCTTTCTCCTTCTTCGCCTATCAGGACTCCTTCCATTTCTCCTTCTTCGCCTAGTGAAAGCTCTAAAGAGATTATCCAAGTTGATAAGAAGAAGAAGAAAGAGAAATAGAAGAAGAAGAACCAGAAAGGGACCAAGCCTCCAACTACATCAGATGTTGGATCCAAGAAACTAGCGACTGCTAATAGTATTGGGAGTGTTGATGAGGTCGATAAGATTAAAACGAAGAATCTGAAACCCAAATTCCCTTGCACTCTTTGTAAGGGTGACCACTTTCTGAGGGATTGCCCGGGTATTCCCAAGGTCTTAGAAATGTGGTCCTCCACATCATCGGCCCCTGCTAGACATGATAGTGACACCTTGACAACTAGTGACATTAAGGTTGGTAAGAAGAAGAAAATTGTCAAATTTCCTTGTATGTTATGTGAAGGTGATAATTATTCTCATTTTTTTCCTCATATGGACGAGGCTTCTTCTCTTTTGGAAGAGATTCAACTTCCAACTGGTTATCATAAGATTTACCCCAACCCATCATTAGTTGATGGAATGGTCGATCTGGTTCCATCCTCGATCAGTTCGGTTGATTAGGTGGTCAATCTAGTTTCATCCTCGGTTGAACCACTAATCAAAGTAGCTGATCCAGTTCCGTCATTGATCATCCTCACTTTTCATCTAAAAAGTGAAACCCAAGTGACTGATCTAGTCCCGTCATTGGTCAGTCCCACCCTTCATCCAAAGAGTGCCAGCGTGGTCAACCCCACTCCTCCTTTGATGAGTGCCCAAGTGACTGATTCAATCCCGTCAGTGGTTAGTTCCACCCTTCATATGAAGAGTGCCAACGTGGTCAACCCCACTCCTCCTCTGATGAGTGCCAAAGTGGTTTCTCTGATCCCTTCATCGGTCAGTTTGATTTATCATGTCATAATCTGGTCACGTCCTTAGTTGAACCAGTTGACAAAGTGGTTGATCCGATCCCATATTTGGTTGGTCCCGCTATTCCGTTTGAGAGTGAAACCCAAGTGGTTGATCCGTTTCCACCTGTCGACCCCATTCTCCCCTTGGAGAATGAGACCCAAGTGGTCAATTTGATGTCGTTATCAATCCATCCTACTCTCTCACTAGAGAGTAAACCCAATTCTGCCCATGTTTTTCTCGTTGATACAAAATCTACCGTGCTGGGGGGCATTCCTCCTTCTCCTGCAAAAACCCCTCCAAGTAATGAGGCCATCCTTTTTGATTGGGGAGTGCTAACTGGACCTCGTTTTTCCTCTCACATTCCTTTCAATATTATAGTACATGTTTGTAGTCCGACCGTTCCTCATGTACTGATAGATGAAGGTTCGTCCATTAGTATTTTGTCTTCTATTGATTGGCAAGCTTTGGTTTACCCTCAACTTGTTCCAGTTACCCAGACTCTATTCGCTTTTAAGATAAGAACCAATCACCCTTTAGGGATCCTTCCTCAGTTTCCTGTAACTTTGGGAGGGAAAACTGTCTTTATTGACGTTATGGTAGTCCAAGACCCCTTGGATTTTTATTTACTCCCTGGGTGAGATTATGTCTATGCCATGAAAGCTATTGTGTCCACTCTCTTTCGTGTGATATATTTCCCTCACGATGGAAGAATGGTGACTATTGATCAACTTTCATTTGTTGGCCCTGACGTGACCATCAACCCAATGAACTCCCTAAACGATTCTTATATGCAGTCGATATTACCCTTGCCATAGGTTAATTATGTGGTGTTGTCTCCCATGACTTCAAATTTTGATGACTTGGATCTAGTAGTTGACATGGTGATTTATTCGGTAGGGCTATTGGAGCTTGATCTCCTTACCTCTGTCACGGACCTTGACATGTGTTCATTCCAGAGCATTCTTCTTCCATCCAGTGAATACCACTTGGAAGCCATGAATGATATTTGTCCCTTGACATGGTGTCCTTCTAGAGGGTTATCCTATTGGAAGCCATGATCAAGAAGAGTCCACAAGCATAGTTTTCCTCTCTATGGCAAGCTCGTTAAAACATGAAACAGAGGCCTTGAGCATAGTTTTCCTCTCTGTATCAAGATCGTTAAAAAATGAAACATAAATCTGGGGACTGAACCCAGAGCCTTGAGCATAGTTATTTTCCTGTGACAAGCTTGTTAAAAAATAAAATAGTCACCTATCCTACCAAGTTGAGGCTTTCGTTAGGTCTGGTATTTGAACCTTCTTTTCATCCACCTGTATCCTTTTTCTCCATCTAGTACATAAATTGGTGACAACCTCAAAGTCGATGAATGAATTGAATCTTGGGGGGGCATGTCTCCAACCTTTGATTATAATTATGGAGTTATGCCGATAGCTTTTCAATTTGGGGGCAAAGTACCAACCATCCATGGGTATCCCAATCTTTGGAAATTATGTTGGGAATTTACAAGCATAGTTTAATTTTGTTTCAAGCTTATATACAAATGAAACCAATACCGAGCTTATTCTTTGTTCTTTCTCGTGCTCGGAAATACATGAGAATGTAACCAAGTATAATTTTATCACTTTTTTAGACTCACATGGATATGCGAAAAATGAACCCCCTAGAGTTGTCTTTAAGCTCTTTTCAAACTCTCTAAACATGAAAAGATTATCGAGTGATCTTGCTTGTATCCCACTCGTTAAAAGGTTTGAAATGACGTTTTTCGAATGATAATTTATCTCTTTTTTGGCCTCGCGAGACTAATATTATGAAAAAAGGACAACACTGGAGTTGTCTTCAAGTCATTTTCAGACTCTCTAAATATGAAAAACCACAGATTTTATGTTCTAAGGACTCGTTAAACAATCATACATTGAAGGGACCATACGAGATCAAACCCTTAATTCTTCCAGTTCGTTAAACAAAGGAAGAGGGACTTACCGAAGGTGAGTTATATCGAGCATGTGTTACCCTCCTCTAGCTCGTTAAATCAAAAAGAGGTACTTGTCTATCTGGATGGGGGAAAAAATTGAAAGAAACAAGCCAAACAGTTTTTGAAAAAATTACAAGTAACTCTTACAGTCACCCTTGAACACGACACTTTGTCTTTGGACATATTTTAATCCGCTGAACCTTTGCATTGAACCAATCCTTTGAGTTTTCTTACTCCTTTGGGTCACCTGACGAAAGTGACAGTATCCACTGCATTATCATGTTTTGGTCCATGTCATGTTTCTGCTATAGTGCCTTAGTGTTCAAGGGAAGTATCTGCCTCAAGAGTCAACCATCACAAATTTCTGTTTGAATACCTGTGTTAGTCCATGTTCTTTTGATCCACCAATTACATCTATATGTTAGTTTCATGTCGTTGATGGGGGATACATCAAGGCCCTCCTTCGAAGATTCTGTTCTTATCGACTTCAACACATTATCCGAGAACTAGATTTAGAAACCAGTTAGTACCTTGGGACTTACATGCCTCAATGGTAGGCCTCCTCATGTCCAACAATGAGTTTACATCATTGGCCTCTGATCGGATAATTCCATGGATGTTCGAATTTAGATCATCCATTCACATTCGTTGGAATGTACTATAGTACCTTTAGAATCATTGACATCAATGGTGATTTCCCTCACGCTTGTTAACGATTTACCTCATTGACCAGTAATCAAGTGGTTTCTGCCATGTTCGACATCAGGGCATCTATTTACATGGTTAGATTCGTACTACATCGAGATCGGTAAGAAGACTCTGGGTTGAGTCATCACTCTTATATATACTTTGCCCAGGTTGCGACGGAGTTTCTTTTGAACATTGACACATATACTGTCACATAGATCCACTTTGTATTGGTTGTGGCTATGTCTTGTCGTCTCATAGATCCACTATGTATTCTTCGTGGTTGCGATTAGTTCATGTCATAGGAAGTATATATCCACATTGTATCTTCAATGGCTATACCTTTTTGTCAATATAATTATGGATCCGCAGTGTATTTTATGGCGGCCATACCTTGGAAGTCTTTATCACTCAAGCATAGGTATGCCTGCCTTGGGTTTGAAACATGTCATAATATTTGTCTGATGGTTGTGTGTAGATTCTTTCAGGTTCTTTGAGTCCATAACCTTGCTCGAAAAAGTCTACAAAGTACTTCATCCGTCAGTTCCCGTCTTCTGACTTCACACTTTGGGGGACAATCTGTTACACATCAAAATTACTCATTATGATGATGGCCTAGTGTCGTCATTACCAATGTTGCAAGTGTCACATTTTGGACGCAAGTGTCGCAAACATCATACTTCCATCTTCCCTATGTTGTGTCTTTAACGACATCACAGGGACACTTAAGACACCTTCAAAGAATGTTTTAAGAAGGAGAAAACATTTGATTAAGAATACAAAACCTTTACCATGGAATAAACCACTCAAAAATGGATTTTGGAGGGCAACGCTCCCCTACCCACTGTCAGGGAGTGCCAACACTCCTTGGCCTTCTTTGGGGGAGCGTTTCAATTCTCTGTGCACCCTTTTGGGGGAGCGTTGGCATTTTTCAACAAATTTTGGGTTGTTGAGGAAAATCAGGGATACATCCCCCTCATCTCTGGAGTTGGTTGGATTCGAATCTGAGGTCAAGGCTACATCTTAGGGAGGATCCACAACTGAAGGAGAAACATCCTCAACCTATCCCAATAATATCTAAGGTGGTTGGGTCTCTCCAAGATTATATAGGGAGGCCTCCTCATGCTGAAAAGGATATAGAGAAATTGACAAGCACCTAACTTATGATCTCATAAGGAAGGAGGATACATTGAAGGAATCAAACTTATGATCTCATAAGGGAGATATCGTTGAAGCATCATTAGTTTTGTGTGGATTATTTGAGAAAATGGTTGGACAAGGAGAACTGGGAGAGGTTGCTGCACCTTCATCAAAGGTCTGTAAGTATTCTCTATTGTTCTCATTAATATACATATGTGCTTGGCCTGTTTCTTTCAAGGTTGTGTTTGTTCTACATGAACTTGTCTCTATTAGATAGATCTGGTTTCAAGCTAATCTTAGTAGAATAGAAAGTTTTTTCTGTCTTTGTTTGTTTTGCAGGACTTATCGAGGAGCTTAGGGATCAAATCTCAACTCGGACTGAGCGAGGATGAACATCATTTAAAAGGTACACCTTTCTTCCTCTTCTCTATACTTTAGTTTAACTAGGTTTAAAAGGATGTCAGTGACCAAGGTTAGCAACCTTTCTGTCTTGGTCTTAGGAGTTTAGAGCCCAAGAGGGAATCCACTTGTTTGCAGGGGGATTCTCCTGTAATAGAAATTGGCGACTCCACTAGGGATATCAAATCTTTTAGTTTTGTTTTCCGTCCTAGATCTTGTTTTAGCGTTTGCTCATTTTTTGACCTTATTCATACTGTGTCTCTGATTCTTGGATGTGTTGATTGACTCTTTACTTCATCCTATACAATTTGAATTTCTGAGTTTGTTTGATTTTTTTTATTTTTGGGCATTTTTATGAAATTTGAGAGGCTAGCACTCCCCTGCCTCTGCTACCAGAGCGCTGGCGCTCCCTTCCAGGCTTCCATAGAGCGTTGCAACACTCTGGTTCCCTTGACACCAGAGCGCTACTATTTTTCTGTTATAAATCTTGTAGGGATTTAGACCCTGAGTCCATTTCTTGTTGTTTTCATATGCTTAGAGTTCTTATCACCTCAGTGTATCCTTGTTTGGGTCTCCAACACCTTGATTTCTGAGAATTGATTACCTTTTGTTAGGATTTTTTGACATTTCTTCTTTACTTTGAGTCACTATTCTTCTTTCGAGATTTAGAGTCGATTGACTGCTTTCTCCTTTATCTAATGGTATGAAAGTTGTTGTAAGGAAACTAAGAGATATATGCACTATTCCATTTGATATTTAAGGTCTTTTCCCCAAGAAATTCCTGGTTATTCATCATCCATTAACCTTACCTACCTTCACTAGCGATTTCACAAATTTTCATGCATTCTGGGTGAGTTTTTGCATGGTTTCTGGCTCTTTTTGCGAGTTTCTGAGAGGACCAACACACCCCTGTAGGCCATACCAAAGCTCCAATGCTCCCCTACAATGTCTTAGGGAGCGTTGCAACACTCTTTGCACCCTTTTGGGGGAGCGCTAGTCTCTAATTTTTTGAGAGTTTTTTCCTTCTTTTGCTCAGTCTTTTGCAACCTATTTTGCGGAGCTCTTTACCTAGAGTATGTGGTTGGTTTGTGAATTTGTTTGGATTTTTTTTTTTATGGTTTTTGATGCTTATCACTCTGTCTTGTATTTCTTGGATCTTGAAACCTTTTTCAGAAATGTGAAATTGCCTTTTCTAGCTACTTTTTGTCAGGACATTTTTGAGTGATTCCTCTTTCTCCCTATCTTTTTTTGGATTCTTATCTGCATTTTATTTGTGTTCCTTTAATGCTTGATTGGTTGTAGAATCCTTGACGATGTTCTTTCTCGTTATAACAAGTTTATACTTGTTTTCTTTCATACCTAACTGCCTCGAGTGCATGCTTTGTTTGTAGCCCTTTTTCTTCATGTATTTTGCATCTACATAGGACTCTTTCCCCTGATTGAAAGTAGTGGAGAATTGAAGGTTTAGTATTTAATTTATGTATACATCATAATCAAATAAATAATATAAATTAATTCTTTCTTTTGGGTAGTGAAACCAACTTGCATTTGAAGTAGGAGAATCGCATGTTTTCTGGCATTTTGGGACATTGTGCATCTGGAATGATGAATGTTTTCTCCTTCTCATAGCATGGATTTAATATAAATGAATAGATTGCATATTCATCTCTTTTCATAACTTTCTATTTGGTCAAAAAACCATATTGTCCACGCCATTTTCCGTTTGAGTAACAACAACCTTAAAAATCAAGCGCTAAACTAAAAATTGATTAGACATTTTTACATTTTCTGGTAGAAAAACTACATTAGATTAGTTTTAGGGCTTTGGAATAGGTGTGAAAGATAACTTTCCAAAGATGAAAACAAACATAGGATCTTTTGTTAGGGAGCGGTGAAATCCAATTGCTACATTTTTTCCCGGGAAGCCCTTCTCACACAAGGGTCAAACATGAGGTCACATTGAGGCTAGCAGAGTTAATCACCCTACTTTTTTGGTCTTGGTGTAGATATTGCGCGTATTATGGGGGTCGCTTGAAGGTATACCCACAATGATGAGTGGAAACATTTCAAGTTTATTTCAAGCTAGATACCCTTCCCTTGCGCATGAATCAGACTGTCGACTGTTTCCCTAGGCATCACTGTTGTAGTTGGTAACCTGAGTAGCCTTTCTCTTTAGGGCCTTTACACAAGGTGACTGTGGAGGGGAAAGTCTTTACAGTACCTGGAATCGATGTTGGCTAGACTCACTCGGGCTCCTTGGAGGGTATACCCACGATTATGTGTGGGAGCTTGCACCAGGGTGTAAGTCCGTTAAGCAGGTCGTCAACATAAATTTTCCACCCGCTCTATCTCATCCCCTTCTTACTTTGTTCCCATGACGTTGGATTTCATCACCAACTAGTGTGCTCATTGTGAGAAGGTTTTGTTTTCTTGTTTGCTTACTAGATTTTTAGCATGTGCTGTTTGTTCTCCCTAGCAGAATCTAGGTTGGATATTTATTTTTATGGCGTCAGTTCTCAGAATGACCAATGAAGGAACCCCTTTGCCAGGGGAACCCTTTGTTTTTCCTTCTTACAAAAATGTTGGTCCTCCTTACATCGCTACTTTGAGCCTTCCCGGTCTCACAATTGCATTACCAGTATGGTTGTTTTCCACTCTGGTGATCTCAAATGTAGGTGCTTCAGATGTAAGCACACCACCCACACATCAAACTCATGTCGACCTTTCTCCTTCTTCGCCCGTCATGACTCCTTCCATTTCACCTTCTTCTCCTAGTGAAAGCTCTAAAGTGATTATCCAAGTTGATAAGAAGAAGAATTAAGAGAAAGAGAAGAAGAAGAACCAGAAAGGGATCAAGCCTCCAACTACATCAGATGTTGGATCCAAGAAACTAGCGACTGCTAATAGTACTGGGAGTGTTGATGAGGTTGATAAGATTAAAATGAAGAATATGAAACCCAAATTCCCTTGCAGACTTTGTAAGGGTGACCACTTTCTGAGGGATTTCCCTGGTATTCCCAAGGTCTTAGAAATGTGGTCCTCCACATCATCAGCCCTTGCTAGACATGCTGGTGCTACCCCAACAACTAGTGACGTTAAGGTTGGTAAGAAGAAGACAACTGTCAAATTTCCTTTTATGTTATGAGAAGGTGATCATTACTCTCACCTTTGTCCTCGTATGGACGAGGCTTCTTCTCTTTTGGAAAATCTTCAACTTCCAATTGGTTATCGTAATATTTCCCCCAACCCATCGTTAGTTGATGGAATGGTCAATCTGGTTCCATCCCCGGTCAGTCCGGTTGATCAGGTGGTCAATCTAGTTTCATCCTCAGTTGAACCACTAATCAAAGTAGTTGATCCAATTCTGTCATCAACCAGCACCACTTTTCATTTGAAAAGTGAAACCCAAGAGACTGATCCAGTCTCGTCATTGGTCAGTCCCACCTTTCATCTGAAGAGTACCAACGTGGTCAACCCCACTCCTCCTCTAATGAGTGCCTAAGTGACTGATCCAGTCCCGTCATTGGTCAGCCCCACCCTTCATCTGAAGAGTGCCAACATGGTCAACCCCACTCCTCCTATGTGTTGGAGATATGGCTATAACAGAAGACTGACGCAGATGGTTAAGGTTGTCATTGATGGCAATCGGTTATGGAGCAGTCAAGGATGTCAA
>JZKD02S0989973.1:0-13584 GCA_000966675.3 Picea glauca | reverse complement strand
AAGCAGATTGCTTAACTAAGGAAACAACGACGTTTGTGCCTCCCACTGCTTTCAAACTAAAATATCACATATAAATGAGGCACATGCCCTCAATACCAAACAATATACAACACTGACAGGTCTTTGAAGATGATGAACAAATAAGACTATTCCTAGAAATTGATGTCACAGACGCCACCTCTGCCTCGACAGAGTCTTTGCGCAACCTCCCGGTCTTAAGGATCATTCATTCACTTCATGAGCCGAAGCGGCTCTTTCGATTCCTTGCTGAAATACCAATTCAATTGATCCACATGTCTTTTTCGGAAGCTCCCCTGTGCGAACAACACTAGGCATGAGCTCCGCTTTTCCCCAAGCGACCACAATGCTATGACCAAGGGCCTAACCCAAAGTCTCTTGTCGAAATCTCGCGATCTCGCAAGTTCGTGAGTCGAAGCTCCCGACTCTTCCTTCCCAATCTCACGATAACTGAAATCATGAAATTGGTATAGCTCCTTCTCTGTTAGTTCCCTCCACGCGTGACCGCTAGCTAGGCTTAATGCTAGCACCTCTCGCTACTCGCCGCTTTGCAAGTTTCAACGTCGAGCTCCCGTGCTCTTATCTTGTGAATCCTCGAGACACGAGAAGTCAATGGAGTGTTGACTCCTTTCCTCCTGTGGCGCGTGTCTGCCTATCAACCACGCGAGCCCCACCTTGTGGTCCTGCCATGTGTCCCTCGTGCCCAACTTTATCACTTCACAACTTCGCTTCTCCAAACACTGCTTCCTTTGTATCCCAACACCTGAAGTGCCGAGATCCCGAACTCCTCAATATTCCTTATCGCAACTCGCAACTTTGGGATTTTTGGGACTTTAGATCTCGCAACTTTGCGACTTTTCCTTCCGAGTGTCTCGAATCTCCAACTATAAAAACCCGAAATTCTGATTCGTCGAAATGATTGACGACATCCTTACCCCGTACTTATATCACGTCTCACAATTTTCAATAATCTCGGGACAAAAGTCTCGACCTCCTATCCTCCGAAATGTCGAAATGCTGAATTCTAACTCGTTATTAATGCTGACCCCACAACGAAACTTCTTGCTCTATCGAGACTTCACACTTCGTGAATATTAATGCAAGGTTTTCGTTCCTTCAACTCACGAATCCCCGAAGTGAGAATTCACGAGTGATCCAACGACCCTTGTCGACTTGGATCCTATGGTCCGATTCCTCCTGAGCTTGCACTTGAAGAATACTTACCATAACTTCCCTGCTCCTCTGCAAAATCTAACGGCTCTTGGAACTTCGTGAATTCTCCACGGATAATTCCGACTGTCCAATTCCTCTTTGACAATTCCTATGAAATGAACAAGGCATTCCTTCACAGAACTTGTCCACCCGCAAAACAACTTTTCTATGCCTCCTTCCAACACTTCAAGGCACTAGCCCTCTTGAGCATTTCTTTGATAACTTCGAAGAATCTATCCCTCCTTAGCTTGCTTGAAAATCCTCAAGTACTCTGGGGATAACTCCTACGCGCACTCCTTGCGGCACTTATTCAAATATTCCTTAATATTTGAACCTCTTCGACTCTGTGCACTCCTTGAAACAACAGTCTTTCAACAATTTCCTTAGGTTGTAAGCTCTGAGACTCTACTCAACCTGCGCACACCTTGCACAACTCCTGTGCTTAACTTGCACTTCCGCAAGAATGAGAACAATGTTATCCCTCTTGAACTTGCAGAGATAAAGACCCTGAACCCTTGTCAACGCACTCCTTGCGGACAAACTCCACTGCACTTCTTGTAGGAATTTTACTCACTCAGGTTGAGAAACAATTGAAACTCATTCCTTACTCTCTCTCTCAGATTTCAAACATTCAACAAGGAATCATTCATACATAGCGTAACAACAAATGCATAATAGAAAGAGTAAAATAGCTATAAGCATAACATTCGATATGCATACTCAAAGAATATCAGAAAACCATAAGTCTGAATCAAAGCTTCATGTATTAATTTAGGACCTTTGTACATGGGTGTTTTCAAATACAACTCTCTGCTCTCTCTCTCTCTCACACAATAGCTGAATGTTATTCTTCTCCTCTATCCTCGCAAACTCTCTCATGCATACTCTCTTACACAAAAATGAGATACAACTCAAAGATATTTTACATGAGGGGGCTCTTAGAGCACTTCCCTCCAACCTCACCTACCCTATTCAATAACATTGAATGGGCTATCTAATCCACAGATCAGATCTATATCTCAACCTTTAAGCATTAAATACCTACCTACTTCTACGCCTGTACAAAGCATGGCTTCACGGCTCAACAGCCTAAAACATTTAATTACATTCAAATTCAAATCGAAATGAGGTTGCGCCTCTCTTGAACACACGATTTGAATCAGATGACGTGGTTGGCTAGCTAGCTGGATGACTTGGAGAGATGCTCCTACATCATACTCCTCAACTACAAAATTCATGAGCTCCTACTCATGAGCTTCCACACTCAGCAGTGGAAATCCTCTTGGATCCCAAATCATCTTCTGGAGATGTCTCCTCGCTCCATTTCCTTGCTACTTCTACTGTTGCGCTGTTGTTGCTGCTTCTTCTTCTGCTTCTCTGCTCAGCTTCTCCTCGCTGGAAATCTCTGCTGACCTGATCATCAGCTCCCTGATATTCTCGATCACTTCGTCTAGATACTCCAGTCGCTGGCTCTGCTTTTGCAGTCTCCTCAGCTACAAAATTTTTCTACAATTGGGCAGATCACCATGATCTCCCATGCCATCTTCCTCATCTCTTTCTGTGGCCTTAACTTTCCACCCTGCTGCAAAGTTCATCTCTGTAGTCTTCATCACCTTTTCAGCTCCCTGGCTGAAATGTCTGAGCGATTCCTCATAATGCTCCTTTGGAAATACTTTCTCATGGCAGTCACTTGCTGGCTCTGGATTGTTCAACCAATCCTCTAGCATCTCTAGCTCCATCTCCCATGGAGTGATCAATATGCCTACCTGCACTTTGGCTTCTTCTGCTGCTATCTTCATTGTTGCAGCTTCCTCAGCTTCCTGGCCAAAAGTATTGAGCCACTCCTCAGAATGCTCATTCTCTCCTTCTTCTTGGGAAACTTCCAAAGTCTACTCCAATGCTTCCCTGACAATATTAGTTGGCTATCCTGCTTCTGCTATTGTTGCCTCAACATCCGCAACGTAGACTTCTGCCTCCTCTGTGGAAAATGGTAGGAATATCTGAATTCCCCCAACCATTAGAAGTCTCCTCAGATCCTCCTCTTCTGTCAGCTGCATCTGTTGATCCAAACTTACCTCTGAGTTTATGAGATCCTTAGATAGTTTCATCTTCTTATCCTTGCCCACCTAGAAATATGGGATTTCCTTGCTTCCCTCCTGGTAGTCTATGGAATCACCTGATCTCATCTTTGTTCCCTTCCCACCTGGAAAATTGGAAACTCTCGGCTACCCTCCTGGAAGTCTATGAGATCCCGCAGCGATCTCAATCCATTGCCCACCTGGCAATGTGAAATTCCCTGGCTATCCTCATGATAGTCTGTGAGATCCTGCAACAATATCAACTCTTTGCCCACCTGGCAATTGAGAATTTCTTCTCTGCCCTCCTAGCAGTTATCGAGATCTTCAGTCGATCCCATTTCATCCTCAGCCTCACTGAGATTTCTCCCAGTCTCTGGTTCACATATCTGAACCCTTTCTTCTGGTCTGTTGAGGTTTTTAGCATGCCTCAACCACCCTCTTAACAGTTTACACTGTCTTATGACCATCAACTGCTTGACTGGCCATTTCACCTTTGTCTTCATGGGCCATTCGTATACCCATCTTGACCTTGCGTTCTTCTACATCTACAATTCAAGTTCTTCCATCCTTTCCCTAATGTCGACAAGCTCTTCATCCCTTTCAGTTGTGCTCATCATCTCTGGGATTTTCTTCCCAGTGTATCTTCGGCCTTCAGTAACCATATCATTGTCCCTGTCTACTCTCTTGGAAAACATGCTGCTCACCTACAAGCAATCATTCACAAAGTCTCCAACACTCTGTCTCCTTCCTGCTCCTTCTGTCTGCAATATACAAACATAGTCAAGATCTGATACCACTTGATGTCGCAAACACAACCTCTGCCTCGACATAGTCTCTGCGCGACCTCCCAGTATTAAGGATCGTTCATTCACTTCATGATCCGAAGTGACTCTTTCGATTCTTTACTGGAATCTCAATTCAATCGATCCACAGGTCCTTTTCGGAAGCTCCCCTGTGCGAACAACACTAGGTGTGAGCTCCGCTTTTCCCCAAGTGACCACAATGCTATGACCAAGGGCCTAACCCAATGTCTCTTGTTGAAATCTCGTGATCTCGCGAGTTCGTGAGTCGAAGCTCCCGACTCTTCCTTCCTAATCTCACGATAACCGAAATCGTGAAATTGGTATAGCTCCTTCTCTGTTAGCGCCCTCCGTGTGTGACCACTGGCTAGGCTTAATGCTATCACCTCTCGCTACTCATCGCTTCATGAGTTTCAGTGTCGAGCTCCTGTTCTCTTATGTCACTAATCCCTGAGACACGAGAATTCAATGGAGTGTTGACTCCTTTCCTCCTGCGGCACGTGTCTGCTTGTTAACCACGTGGGCCCCACCTTGTGGTCCTGCCACATGTACCTCATGCCCAACTTTAACACTTCGCAACTTCGCTTCCCAAAACACTTCTTCCTTTGTATCCCAACACCCAAAGTGCTGATATCCCGAACTCCTCGATACTCCTTATCGCAACTCATGACTTCAGTGTTTTTGGGACTTCGGATCTCACGAATTCACGACTTTTCTTTCGAGTGTCTCGACTCTCCAACTACAAAAACCCAAAATTCCAATTTGCCAAAATGGTTGACAACATCCTTACCCCGTACTTATATCGTGTCTCACGATTTTTGGGAATCTCAGGACACAAGTCTCGACCTCCTATCCTCTGAAACGTCGAAATACTAAATTCTGACTCATTATTAATGCTGGCCCCACAACAGAACTTCTCTCTCTGTCGGGACTTCTCACTTCGCGATTTCACAAATCTTGATGCAAGGTTTTTGGTCCTTCAACTCGCGAATCCCCGAAGTGAGAATTCAAGAGTGATCCAACGACTCTTGTCGACTTAGATCCTATGGTCCAATTCCTCCCGAGCTTGCACTTGAAGAATACTTATCGTAACTTCCTTTCCCCTCTGCAAAATCTGACGGCTCTTGGAACTTCGCGAATTCTCCACAGAGAATTCCGATCGTCCAATTCCTCTTTGACAAATTCTACGAAATGAACAAGGTATTCCTTCACGGAACTTGTCTACCCACAAAACAACTTTTCTACGCCTCCTTCCAACACTTCAAGGCACTATCCCTCTTGAGCCTTTCTTCGATGACTTCAAAGACTCTATCCCTCCTTAGCTTGCTTGAAAATCCTCAAGTACTCTGGGGATAACTCCTCCGAGAACTCCTTGCGGTACTTCTTCAAATACGCTTTAATATTTGAACCTCTTCGACTCTGTTCACTCCTTGCAACAACAGTCTTTCAATAATTTCCTCAGGTTGTAAGATTTGAGACTCTACTCGACCTACGCACACCTTGCATGGCTCCTATGCTTAAATTGCACTTCCGCAAGAATGAGAACAATGTTATCCCTCCTGAGCTTGCAGAGATAAAGACCCTGGACCCTTGTCAACGCACTCCTTGCGGATAAACTCCACTGCACTCCTTGCAGGAATTTTACTCACTCAGGTTGAGAAACAATTGAAACTCATTCCTTACTCTCTCTCTCATATTTCAAACATTCAACAAGGAATCATTCATACATAGTGTAACAACAAATGCATAAAAGAAAGAGTAAAATAGCTATAAGCATAACATTCCATATGCATACTTAGAGAATATCACAAAACCATAAGTCTGAATCAAAGCTTCATGTATTAATTCAGGACCTCTGTACATGGGTGTTTTCAAATACAAATCTCTGCTCTCTCTCTCTCACAATAGTTGAATGTTATTATTCTCCTCTATCCTCGCAAACTCTCTCTTGTGCATACTCTCTTACACAAAAATGAGATACAACTCAAAGATATTTTACATGAGGGGGCTCTTAGAGCGCTTCCTTATGAACTCACCTATCCTATTCGATAGCATTGAATGGGCTGTCTAGTCCACAGATCGGATCTAGATCTCAGCCTTCAAGAATTAAAGGCCTACCTACTTCTACGCCTATGCAAAGCACGGCCTCACAGCTCAACAACCTAAAAAATTTAATTACATTCAAATTCAAATCGAAATGAGGTTGTGCCTCTCTTGAATGTGTGATTTGAATCGAATGACGTGGCTAAATAACTGTCTAGATGGCATGGAGAGATGCTCCTACATCATACTCCTTAGCTAAAAAATTCATGAGCTCCTGCTCATGAGCTTCCACTCTTAGCAGTGGAAATCCTCCTGGATCCCAAATCATCTGCTGGAGTTGTCTCCTCGCTCCATTTCATTGTTGTTGCTACTTCTTATTTTGCTTCTCTGCTTAGCTTCTCCTCGCTGGCAGTCTCTGCTGACCTAATCACCAGCTCCTTGATCTTCTTGATCACTTCATCTAGCTGCTCCAGTAGCTGGCTCTGCTTTTGCATTCTCCTCAGCTGCAAAATTTTTCTGCAATTGAGCAGATCACCANTGCATCTGTTGATCCAAACTTACCTCTGAGTTTATGAGATCCTTAGATAGTTTCATCTTCTTATCCTTGCCCACCTAGAAATATGGGATTTCCTTGCTTCCCTCCTGGTAGTCTATGGAATCACCTGATCTCATCTTTGTTCCCTTCCCACCTGGAAAATTGGAAACTCTCGGCTACCCTCCTGGAAGTCTATGAGATCCCGCAGCGATCTCAATCCATTGCCCACCTGGCAATGTGAAATTCCCTGGCTATCCTCATGATAGTCTGTGAGATCCTGCAACAATATCAACTCTTTGCCCACCTGGCAATTGAGAATTTCTTCTCTGCCCTCCTAGCAGTTATCGAGATCTTCAGTCGATCCCATTTCATCCTCAGCCTCACTGAGATTTCTCCCAGTCTCTGGTTCACATATCTGAACCCTTTCTTCTGGTCTGTTGAGGTTTTTAGCATGCCTCAACCACCCTCTTAACAGTTTACACTGTCTTATGACCATCAACTGCTTGACTGGCCATTTCACCTTTGTCTTCATGGGCCATTCGTATACCCATCTTGACCTTGCGTTCTTCTACATCTACAATTCAAGTTCTTCCATCCTTTCCCTAATGTCGACAAGCTCTTCATCCCTTTCAGTTGTGCTCATCATCTCTGGGATTTTCTTCCCAGTGTATCTTCGGCCTTCAGTAACCATATCATTGTCCCTGTCTACTCTCTTGGAAAACATGCTGCTCACCTACAAGCAATCATTCACAAAGTCTCCAACACTCTGTCTCCTTCCTGCTCCTTCTGTCTGCAATATACAAACATAGTCAAGATCTGATACCACTTGATGTCGCAAACACAACCTCTGCCTCGACATAGTCTCTGCGCGACCTCCCAGTATTAAGGATCGTTCATTCACTTCATGATCCGAAGTGACTCTTTCGATTCTTTACTGGAATCTCAATTCAATCGATCCACAGGTCCTTTTCGGAAGCTCCCCTGTGCGAACAACACTAGGTGTGAGCTCCGCTTTTCCCCAAGTGACCACAATGCTATGACCAAGGGCCTAACCCAATGTCTCTTGTTGAAATCTCGTGATCTCGCGAGTTCGTGAGTCGAAGCTCCCGACTCTTCCTTCCTAATCTCACGATAACCGAAATCGTGAAATTGGTATAGCTCCTTCTCTGTTAGCGCCCTCCGTGTGTGACCACTGGCTAGGCTTAATGCTATCACCTCTCGCTACTCATCGCTTCATGAGTTTCAGTGTCGAGCTCCTGTTCTCTTATGTCACTAATCCCTGAGACACGAGAATTCAATGGAGTGTTGACTCCTTTCCTCCTGCGGCACGTGTCTGCTTGTTAACCACGTGGGCCCCACCTTGTGGTCCTGCCACATGTACCTCATGCCCAACTTTAACACTTCGCAACTTCGCTTCCCAAAACACTTCTTCCTTTGTATCCCAACACCCAAAGTGCTGATATCCCGAACTCCTCGATACTCCTTATCGCAACTCATGACTTCAGTGTTTTTGGGACTTCGGATCTCACGAATTCACGACTTTTCTTTCGAGTGTCTCGACTCTCCAACTACAAAAACCCAAAATTCCAATTTGCCAAAATGGTTGACAACATCCTTACCCCGTACTTATATCGTGTCTCACGATTTTTGGGAATCTCAGGACACAAGTCTCGACCTCCTATCCTCTGAAACGTCGAAATACTAAATTCTGACTCATTATTAATGCTGGCCCCACAACAGAACTTCTCTCTCTGTCGGGACTTCTCACTTCGCGATTTCACAAATCTTGATGCAAGGTTTTTGGTCCTTCAACTCGCGAATCCCCGAAGTGAGAATTCAAGAGTGATCCAACGACTCTTGTCGACTTAGATCCTATGGTCCAATTCCTCCCGAGCTTGCACTTGAAGAATACTTATCGTAACTTCCTTTCCCCTCTGCAAAATCTGACGGCTCTTGGAACTTCGCGAATTCTCCACAGAGAATTCCGATCGTCCAATTCCTCTTTGACAAATTCTACGAAATGAACAAGGTATTCCTTCACGGAACTTGTCTACCCACAAAACAACTTTTCTACGCCTCCTTCCAACACTTCAAGGCACTATCCCTCTTGAGCCTTTCTTCGATGACTTCAAAGACTCTATCCCTCCTTAGCTTGCTTGAAAATCCTCAAGTACTCTGGGGATAACTCCTCCGAGAACTCCTTGCGGTACTTCTTCAAATACGCTTTAATATTTGAACCTCTTCGACTCTGTTCACTCCTTGCAACAACAGTCTTTCAATAATTTCCTCAGGTTGTAAGATTTGAGACTCTACTCGACCTACGCACACCTTGCATGGCTCCTATGCTTAAATTGCACTTCCGCAAGAATGAGAACAATGTTATCCCTCCTGAGCTTGCAGAGATAAAGACCCTGGACCCTTGTCAACGCACTCCTTGCGGATAAACTCCACTGCACTCCTTGCAGGAATTTTACTCACTCAGGTTGAGAAACAATTGAAACTCATTCCTTACTCTCTCTCTCATATTTCAAACATTCAACAAGGAATCATTCATACATAGTGTAACAACAAATGCATAAAAGAAAGAGTAAAATAGCTATAAGCATAACATTCCATATGCATACTTAGAGAATATCACAAAACCATAAGTCTGAATCAAAGCTTCATGTATTAATTCAGGACCTTTGTACATGGGTGTTTTCAAATACAAATCTCTGCTCTCTCTCTCTCACAATAGTTGAATGTTATTCTTCTCCTCTATCCTCGCAGACTCTCTCTTGTGCATACTCTCTTACACAAAAATGAGATACAACTCAAAGATATTTTACATGAGGGGGCTCTTAGAGCGCTTCCTTACGAACTCACCTATCCTATTTGATATCATTGAATGGGATGTCTAGTCCACAGATCGGATCTATATCTCAGCCTTCAAGCATTAAAGGCCTACCTACTTCTACGCCTATGCAAAGCACGGCCTCACAACTCAACAACCTAAAAAATTTAATTACATTCAAATTCAAATCGAAATGAGGTTGCACCTCTCTTGAATGCGTGATTTGAATCGAATGACGTGGATAACTGGCTGGATAGATGGCATGGAGAGATGCTCCTACATCATACTCCTCAACTAAAAAATTCATGAGCTCCTGCTCATGAGCTTCCACTCTCAGCAGTGGAAATCCTCCTGGATCCCAAATCATCTTCTGGAGCTGTCTCCTCGCTCCATTTCATTGTTGTTGCTACTTCTTCTTTTGCTTCTCTGCTCAGCTTCTCCTCGCCGACAGTCTCTGCTGACCTAATCACCAGCTCCTTGATCTTCTCGATCACTTCATCTAGCTGCTCCAGTAGCTGGCTCTGCTTTTGCATTCTCCTCAGCTGCAAAATTTTTCTGCAATTGAGCAGATCACCATGATCTCCCATGCCATCTTCCTCATCTCTTTCTATGGCCTTAACTTTCCATCCTTCTGCAAAGTTCAGATCTACAGTCTTCATCACCTTTTCAGATCCCTGGCTGAAATGTCTGAGCGATTCCTCAGAATGCTCCTCTGCCAATACTTGCTCATGGAAGTCACCTGCTGGCTCTGGATTGTTCAGCCAATCCTCTAGCATCTCTAGCTCCATCTCCCATGGAGTGATCAATATGGCTGCCTGCTCTTCGACTTCTTTTGCTGCTAGCTTGAGTGCTGCAGCTTCCTCATATTCCTAGCCGAAAGTATTGAGCCACTCCTTAGAATGCTCATTCTCTCCTTCTTCTTGGGCAGCTTCCAAAGTCTGCTCCAATTCTTTCCTGACAGTCTCAGCTGGCTGTCCTGCTTCTTCTCTTGTTGCCTCAACATCCACAATGCATACTTTTACCTCCTCTGTGACAAATGGTAGGAATATATGAATTCCCCCAACCATTAGAAGGCTCCTCAAATCCTCCTCTTCTGTCAGCTGCATCTGCTAATCCAAACTTACCTCTGAGTTTATGAGATCCTCAGATAGTTTCATCTGCTTATCCCTGCCCACCTGGAAATATGGGATTTCCCTGCTGCCCTCCTAGCTGTCTATGGAATCAACTGATCCCATCTTTGTTCCCTTGCCCACCTGGAAAATTGGAAACTCTCGGCTACCCTCCTGGCAGTCTATGATATCCCGCAGCGATCTCGATCCATTGCCCACCTGGCAATGCGAAATTACCTGGATGTCCTCATGACAGTCTGTGAGATCCCGTAGCGATCTCAACTCTTTTCCCAACTGGCAATTGGGAATTTCTTCTCTGCCCTCCTAGCAGTTCTCGATATCTTCAGCCAATCCCATTTCATTCTCAGCCTCACTGAGATTTCTCCCACTCTCCGGTTCAGATATCTGAACCCTTTCTTCTGGTTTGTTGAGGTTTTTAGCATGCCTCAACCACCCTCTTAACAGTTTACACTTTCTTACGAACATCAGCTGCTTGACTGGCCATTTCACCTTTGTCTTCATGGGCCATTCATAGACCCATATTGACCTTGCATTCTGCTACATCCACAATTCAAGTTCTTCCATCCTTGCCCTGATGTCGGCAAGCTCTTCATTCCTTTTAGTTGCGCTCATCAGCTCTGGGATTTTCTTCCCAATGTATATTTGGCCTTCAATAGCCATATCACTATCCCTGTCTGCTCTCCTCGCAAACCTACTTCTCACCTGCAAGCAATCATTCACAGAGTCTCCAACACTCTGTCTCCTTCCTGCTCCTTCTGTCTGCAATATACAAACAGAGTCAAGCTCTGATACCACTTGATGTCACAGACACCACCTCTGCCTCAACAGAGTCTCTGTGCAACCTCTCGGTCTTAAGGATCATTCATTCACTTCATGAGCCAAAGCGACTATTTCGATTCCTTGTTGGAATCTCAATTCAATCAACCCACATGTCCTTTTCGGAAGCTCCCTTGTGCGAATAGCACTAGGCGTGAGCTCCACTTTTCCTGAAGCAACCACAACACTATGACCAAGGGCCTAACCCAAAGTCTCTTGTCGAAATCTTGTGATCTCGCGAGTTCGTGAGTTGAAGCTCCCGACTCTTTCTTCCCAATCTCACGATAACCAAAATCGTGAAATTGATATAGCTCCTTCTCTATCAACACCCTTCACGTGTGACCGTCGGCTAGGCTTAATTCCAACACCTCTCACTACTCGCCGCTTCGTGAGTTTCAATGTCAAGCTCCCGTGCTCTTATCTCGCGAATCCCCGAGACGCAAGAAGTCAACAGAGTGTTGACTCCTTTCCTCCTGCGGCACGTGTCTGCCTGTCAACCATGCAGGCCCCACCTTGTGGTCCTACCATGTGTCCCTTGTGCCCAGCTTCAACACTTCGCAACTTCGCTTCCCAAAATTCTGCTTCCTTTGTAACCCAACACCCGAAGTGTCGAGATCTCGAACTCCTCGATACTCCTTATCGTAACTCACGACTTCGGGGTTTTTGGGACTTCGGATCTCACGACTTCGCAAATTTTCCTTTCGAGTGTCTTGACTCTCCAACTATGAAAACATGAAATTCATATTCAATGAAATGGTTGACGACATCCTTACCCCATACTTATATCGCGTCTCGCGATTTTCAGGAATCTTGGGACAAAATTCTCGACCTCCTATCCTTCGAAACGTCGAAATGTTGAATTCTGACTCATTATTAATGCTGGCCCCACAACGAAACTTCTCTCTCTATCGGGACTTCGCACTTCGTGATTTCTCGAATCTTAATGCAAGGTTATTGGTCCTTCAACTCACGAATACCCAAAGTGAGAATTCATGAGTGATCCAACGACCCTTGTCGACTTGGATCCTAAGGTCTGATTCCTCCTGATCTTGCACTTGAAGAATACTTACCATAACTTCCCTGCTCCTCTGCAAAATCTGACGGCTCTTGGAACTTCGCGAATTCTCCATGGAGAATTCCGACCATCCAATTCCTCTTTGTCAACTCCTATGAAATGAACAAGGTATTCTTTCACAGAACTTTTCCACCCGCAAAACAACTTTGCTACGCCTCCTTCCAACACTTCAAGGCACTATCCCTCTTGAGCCTTTCTTCGATAACTTCGAAGACTCTATCCCTCCTTAGCTTGCTTGAAAATCCTTAAGTACTCTAGGGATAACTTCTATGCGCACTTCTTGTGGCTCTCCTTCAAATACGTTTTAATATTTGAACCTCTTCGACTCTGTGCACTCCTTGCAATAACAGTATTTCAACAATTTCCTCAGGTTGTAAGCTCCGAGACTCTACTCGGCCTACGCACACCTTGCATGGCTCTTGTGCTTAACTTGCACTTCCGCGAGAATGAAAACAATGTTATCCCTCCTGAGCTTGCAGAGATAAAGACCCTGAACCCTTGTCAATGCACTCCTTGCGGACAAACTCCACTGCGCTCCTTGCAGGAATTTTACTCACTCAGGTTGAGAAACAATTGAAACTCATTCCTTACTCTCTCTCTCATATTTCAAACATTCAACAAGGAATCATTCATACATAGCGTAACAGAAAATGCATAACAGAAAGAGTAAAATAGCTATAAGGATAGCATTCCATATGCATACTCAGAGAATATCACAAAACCATAAGTTTGAATCAAAGCTTCATGTATTAATTCAGGACCTCTGTACATGGGTGTTTTCAAATACAACTCTCTGCTCTCTCTCTCTCTCTCTCGCAATAGCTGAATGTTATTCTTCTCCTCTATCCTCGCATACTCTCTCTTTTGCATACTCTCTGACACAAAAATGAGATACAACTGAAAGATATTTTACATGAGGGGGCTCTTAGAGCGTTTCCCTCCAACCTCACCTACCCTATTCAATAGAATTGAATGGGCTATCTAGTTTGCAGAGCGGATCTAGATCTCAACCTTCAAGCATTAAAGGCCTACCTACTTCTACGC
>JZKD02S0989951.1:0-13584 GCA_000966675.3 Picea glauca | reverse complement strand
AAGAAATACATAAATACCAAAGTGGAAGGGTTATTTGTACACCAAAATTGTTATTTACAAACTGTTTGACAGAAGGTGTGAACCAAATAACAAAGAAAAACACTAGAAATTTGGCAAGGAATTTTACATGTTAGTTAAGTCTTTGTATTTAAGCATTACACAAATATTGGAGTTACTTCAACAATCGCAAAGCTTGGTGAGATTATATCGAAATAGTTTGTGAAACTTTCACTCATTGTCTTTGATATAAACAAACTGGGAAGATTGCAACTAATCTAAATGGACGAGTTGTAAGCATCCGATATTGCAAAGATAACATTGTGAAGGACATTTATTTTAAAAGAGGTAATATGTGTAGTTAAGGGATTTAAGGAAAATATTATCACTTAAATTTTTGACATGAACGTTATTTGAAGAGCTTGTTGAAGGAAAAGTTGATATGGTGAAGGATGATGTTCACCAAAGGAACATACCTACTTAAATAGATCACCTATTACTTATGAGGAAGTGTACTTGAAATAACCATTAATGAGCTCAAGACAAGACATCAAACCAATAGCATGACAAAATCCAAAGCCATAACACGAAGATAAAGCCATGAATCACACAACGTTTCATATTCAAATGAGAACTACTTACTTATCCATTATATCCATAAACGATAAACTAAAAGATAATGTCACATCTTGACATAAAAAATGAGAGATAAAGAGCTATTCCAACACAATGCTTACATGAAGATGAAAAATATTCTCTTACAACTAAATAATGGAATGATGAAAGGGAAAAATAACTCATTTTTATTTAATGTTCTTCACATTTATAGGAAAATTAAAGTTGTTCTTAATCCTCTATTCGTATTAGTAGATATTAAGCACAATATGATATTGATGTTATACACTTCATGTTTATCTAACCACAACACATAGGTGGTCACCTAACCATTGCAATGAGGCTCGTTAGGAATTACTAGTGATTAAAAAAGGTTCACAAAAAGGTGCAGAATCTCAAAATAATACATTGTGGCCCATAAGATTCAAAGTAAAATTATAAAGTCCTTAAGTAGTATCTAAGTATCAGAAAATAAATTGATAATATATTTTAGTCTTTTATAACTGGTGTTACACATCAAAATTACTCATTATGATGATGGCCTAGTATCGTCATTACCAATGTCACACGTGTCGCATTTTGGCTGCAAGTGTCGCAAACATAATACTGCCATCTTGCCTATGTCGTATCTCTAACGACATCACAGGGACACTTAAGACACCTTCAAATACTGGTTTAAGAAGGAGAAAACATTTGATTAAGAATACAAAACCTTTACCATGGAATAGACTACTCAAAAATGGATTTTGGAGGGAAGCACTCCCCTAGCCACTGTTAGGGAGTGCTAGTGCTCCTTGACCTTATTTGGGGGAGTGTTGCAACGCTCTGTGCACCCTTTTGGGGGAGCACTGGCCTTTTTCAACAAATTTTGGATTGTTGAGGAAAATGAAGGATAAATCCCCCTCATCTCTGGAGTTGGTTGGATTCAAATCTAAGGTCAAGGCTACATCTTAGGGAGGATACACAACTGAAGGAGAAATATCCTCAACCTATCCCAATAATCTCTAAGGTGGTTGGGTCTCTCCAAGATTATATAAGGAGGCCTGCTCATGGTGAAAAGGATTTAGAGAAATTGAGAAGCACCTAATTTATGATCTCATAAGGAAGGAGGAGACATTGAAGGCATTAAACTTATGATCTCATAAGGGAGATATCATTGAAGCACCATTAGTTTTGTGTGGATTATTTGAGCAAAGGGTTGGACAAGGAGAACTAAGACAGGCTACTGCACCTTCTTCAAAGGTCTGTAAGTACTCTTTGTTGTTCTCATAAATATACATATGTGCTTGGCTCGTTTCTTTCAAGGTTGTGTTTGTTCTACATGAATTTGTCTCTATTAGATAGATTTGGTTTCAAGATAATCTTAGTAGAATAGGAAGTTTGTTCTGTCTTTCTTTGTTTTGTAGGACTTATCGAGGAGCTTAGAGATCAAATCTCAACTCGGACTATGCGAGGATGAACATCATTTAAAAGGTACACCTTTCTTCCTCTTCTTTATACTTTAGTTCAACTAGGTTTAAAAGGATGTCAGTGACCAACGTTAGCACCCTTTCTATCTTGGTCTTAGGAGTCTAGAGCCCAAGAGGGAATCCACTTGTCCACAGGGGGATTCTCCTGTAACAGAAATTGGCGACTCCACTGGGGATATCGAAGCTTTTAGTTTTGGTTTCCTTCCTAGATCTTGTTTTAGCCTTTGCTCATTTTTTGACCTTATTCATACTGTGTCTCTGATTGTTGGATGTGTTGATTGACCCTTTACTTCATCCTATACACTTTGAACTTCTGAGTTTGCTTGAGTTTTTTGATTTCTGGGCATTTTTCTGAAACTTGAGAGGCTAGCACTCCCCTACCTCTCCTACCAGAGCGCTGACGCTCGTTGCTAGGTTTCCACAGAGTGTTGAAACACTCTGGTGCCCTTGACACCAGAGCACTGCTCTTTTTCTGTTAGAAATCTTGTAGGGATTTATACCCCGAGTCCATTTCTTGTTTTTTTCCATCTACTCAGAGTTCTTATCACCTCAGTGTATCCTTTTTTGGGTCTCCAACACCTTGATTTCTGAGAATTGATTACCTTTTGTTTGGATTTTTTGACATTTCTTCTTTACTTTGAGTCACTCTTCTTCTTTCAAGATTTAGAGTCGATTATCTGCTTTCTCCTTTATCCGATGGTATGAAAGTTGTTGTAAGGAAAATCAAATATCTATGCACTATTCCATTTGATCTTTATGTTCATTTTCCCAAACAATACTTGGTTTTTCATCATCCATTGACCTTCTTCTACCTTCACTAACAATTTCACCAATTTTCATGCATTCTGGGTGAGTTTTTGCATGGTTTTTGGCTTTTTTTTTTCTGAGTTTCTGGGAGGACCAACGCCCCCCTGTAGGCCATACCAGAGTGCCAACGCTCCCCTACAGTGTCTTAGGGAGAATTGAAACACTCTTTTCACCCTTTTGGGGGAGCGCTAGTCTCTTTTTTGAGAGTTTTTTCCTTCTTTTGCTCAGTCTTTTGCAGCCTGTTTTGCAGAGCTCTTTACCCAGAGTATGTGGTTGGTTTGTGAAGTTGTTTGGATTGTTTTTTGATGGTTTTTGATGCTTATCACTCCGTCTTGTATTTCTTGGATCTTGAAACATTTTTCAGAAATGTGAAATTGCCTTTTCCAGCTGTTTTTTGTCAAGACAGTTTTGAGTGATTCCTCTTTCTCCCTATCTTTTCTTGGATTCTTCTTTGCATTTTATTTGTGTTCCTTGAATGCTTGATTAGTTGTATAATCCTTGACAATGTTCTTTCTTGTTAGAACAAGTTTCTACTTGTTTTCTTTCATACCTCACTGCCTTGAGTGCATTCTTTGTTTGTAGCCCTTTTGCTTCATGTCTTTTGCATCTTCATATGACTCTTTCCCCTGATTGAAAGTAGTGGAGCATTGAAGGCTTTGTATTTAATTTCTATATACATCATAATCAAACAAAGAAGATAAATGAATTCTTTCTTTTGGGTAGTGAAACTAGATTGCATTTGAAGTAGCAGAATTGCATGTTTTTTGGCATTTTAGGACATTGTGCATATGGAATGATGAATGTTTTCTCCTTCTCGTAGCATAGATTTCATCTAAATGAAAATATTGCATATTCATCTCTTTGCATAAATTTTGATTCGGTCAAAACACCATATTGTCCACGCTATTTTTCTTTTGAGTAACAACAACCTTAAAAACCAAGCGTTAAATTAAAAATTGATTAGACATTTTTACATGTTCTGGTAGCAAACCTACATTAGATTAGTTGTAGGGATTTGGAATAGGTGTGAAAGATAACTTTCCAAAACTGAAAACAAACATCGGATCTTGTGTTAGGGAGCGGTGAAATCCAACTGCTACATTTTGTCTTGGGAATCCCTTCTCACACAAGTGTCAAACATGAGGTCGCATTGAGACTAGTAGAGTTACTCACCCTTCTTTGTTGGTCTTAGTGTAGAGATTTCACGTATTATGGGGGTCGCTTGAAGGTATACCCATAATGATGAGTGGAAGCCTTTCAAGTTGATTTCGGGCTAGATACCCTACCCTTGTGCATGGATCAGATTGTCGACTATTTCCCCATGCATCACTGCTGTAGTTGGTAACCTTAGTGGCCTATCTCTTTAGGGTATTTACACAAGGTGGCTGTGGAGGGGCAAGTCTTCACGGTACCCGGAATCGACGTTGTCCAAACTCACTCATGCTCCTTGGATGGTATACCCACGATTATGTGTGGGAGCTTGCACCAGGGTGAAAGTCCGTTAAGCAGGTCGTCAACATAAATTTTCCACCCACTCTATCTCAACCCCTTCTTACTTTGTTCATATGACGTTGGATTTCATCACCAACTAATGTGCTCATTGTGAGAAGGTTTTGTTTTCTTGTTTGCTTACTAGATTTTTAGCGTGTGTTGTTTGTTCTCCCTAGCAGAGTCTAGGTTGGATATTTATTTTTATGGCGTCAGTTCCTAGAATGACCAATGAAGGAACCGATTTGCTAGGGGAACCCTTTGTTTTTCCTTCTTACATAAATGTTGGTCCTCCTTACATCACTACTTTGAGCCTTCCCGGCCTCACAATTGCATTACCAGTATGGTTGTTTTCCACTCTGGTGATCTCAAATGTAGGTGCTTCAGATGTAAGCACACCACCCACACATCAACCTCATGTCGACCTTTCTCCTTCTTCGCCTATCAGGACTCCTTCCATTTCTCCTTCTTCGCCTAGTGAAAGCTCTAAAGAGATTATCCAAGTTGATAAGAAGAAGAAGAAAGAGAAATAGAAGAAGAAGAACCAGAAAGGGACCAAGCCTCCAACTACATCAGATGTTGGATCCAAGAAACTAGCGACTGCTAATAGTATTGGGAGTGTTGATGAGGTCGATAAGATTAAAACGAAGAATCTGAAACCCAAATTCCCTTGCACTCTTTGTAAGGGTGACCACTTTCTGAGGGATTGCCCGGGTATTCCCAAGGTCTTAGAAATGTGGTCCTCCACATCATCGGCCCCTGCTAGACATGATAGTGACACCTTGACAACTAGTGACATTAAGGTTGGTAAGAAGAAGAAAATTGTCAAATTTCCTTGTATGTTATGTGAAGGTGATAATTATTCTCATTTTTTTCCTCATATGGACGAGGCTTCTTCTCTTTTGGAAGAGATTCAACTTCCAACTGGTTATCATAAGATTTACCCCAACCCATCATTAGTTGATGGAATGGTCGATCTGGTTCCATCCTCGATCAGTTCGGTTGATTAGGTGGTCAATCTAGTTTCATCCTCGGTTGAACCACTAATCAAAGTAGCTGATCCAGTTCCGTCATTGATCATCCTCACTTTTCATCTAAAAAGTGAAACCCAAGTGACTGATCTAGTCCCGTCATTGGTCAGTCCCACCCTTCATCCAAAGAGTGCCAGCGTGGTCAACCCCACTCCTCCTTTGATGAGTGCCCAAGTGACTGATTCAATCCCGTCAGTGGTTAGTTCCACCCTTCATATGAAGAGTGCCAACGTGGTCAACCCCACTCCTCCTCTGATGAGTGCCAAAGTGGTTTCTCTGATCCCTTCATCGGTCAGTTTGATTTATCATGTCATAATCTGGTCACGTCCTTAGTTGAACCAGTTGACAAAGTGGTTGATCCGATCCCATATTTGGTTGGTCCCGCTATTCCGTTTGAGAGTGAAACCCAAGTGGTTGATCCGTTTCCACCTGTCGACCCCATTCTCCCCTTGGAGAATGAGACCCAAGTGGTCAATTTGATGTCGTTATCAATCCATCCTACTCTCTCACTAGAGAGTAAACCCAATTCTGCCCATGTTTTTCTCGTTGATACAAAATCTACCGTGCTGGGGGGCATTCCTCCTTCTCCTGCAAAAACCCCTCCAAGTAATGAGGCCATCCTTTTTGATTGGGGAGTGCTAACTGGACCTCGTTTTTCCTCTCACATTCCTTTCAATATTATAGTACATGTTTGTAGTCCGACCGTTCCTCATGTACTGATAGATGAAGGTTCGTCCATTAGTATTTTGTCTTCTATTGATTGGCAAGCTTTGGTTTACCCTCAACTTGTTCCAGTTACCCAGACTCTATTCGCTTTTAAGATAAGAACCAATCACCCTTTAGGGATCCTTCCTCAGTTTCCTGTAACTTTGGGAGGGAAAACTGTCTTTATTGACGTTATGGTAGTCCAAGACCCCTTGGATTTTTATTTACTCCCTGGGTGAGATTATGTCTATGCCATGAAAGCTATTGTGTCCACTCTCTTTCGTGTGATATATTTCCCTCACGATGGAAGAATGGTGACTATTGATCAACTTTCATTTGTTGGCCCTGACGTGACCATCAACCCAATGAACTCCCTAAACGATTCTTATATGCAGTCGATATTACCCTTGCCATAGGTTAATTATGTGGTGTTGTCTCCCATGACTTCAAATTTTGATGACTTGGATCTAGTAGTTGACATGGTGATTTATTCGGTAGGGCTATTGGAGCTTGATCTCCTTACCTCTGTCACGGACCTTGACATGTGTTCATTCCAGAGCATTCTTCTTCCATCCAGTGAATACCACTTGGAAGCCATGAATGATATTTGTCCCTTGACATGGTGTCCTTCTAGAGGGTTATCCTATTGGAAGCCATGATCAAGAAGAGTCCACAAGCATAGTTTTCCTCTCTATGGCAAGCTCGTTAAAACATGAAACAGAGGCCTTGAGCATAGTTTTCCTCTCTGTATCAAGATCGTTAAAAAATGAAACATAAATCTGGGGACTGAACCCAGAGCCTTGAGCATAGTTATTTTCCTGTGACAAGCTTGTTAAAAAATAAAATAGTCACCTATCCTACCAAGTTGAGGCTTTCGTTAGGTCTGGTATTTGAACCTTCTTTTCATCCACCTGTATCCTTTTTCTCCATCTAGTACATAAATTGGTGACAACCTCAAAGTCGATGAATGAATTGAATCTTGGGGGGGCATGTCTCCAACCTTTGATTATAATTATGGAGTTATGCCGATAGCTTTTCAATTTGGGGGCAAAGTACCAACCATCCATGGGTATCCCAATCTTTGGAAATTATGTTGGGAATTTACAAGCATAGTTTAATTTTGTTTCAAGCTTATATACAAATGAAACCAATACCGAGCTTATTCTTTGTTCTTTCTCGTGCTCGGAAATACATGAGAATGTAACCAAGTATAATTTTATCACTTTTTTAGACTCACATGGATATGCGAAAAATGAACCCCCTAGAGTTGTCTTTAAGCTCTTTTCAAACTCTCTAAACATGAAAAGATTATCGAGTGATCTTGCTTGTATCCCACTCGTTAAAAGGTTTGAAATGACGTTTTTCGAATGATAATTTATCTCTTTTTTGGCCTCGCGAGACTAATATTATGAAAAAAGGACAACACTGGAGTTGTCTTCAAGTCATTTTCAGACTCTCTAAATATGAAAAACCACAGATTTTATGTTCTAAGGACTCGTTAAACAATCATACATTGAAGGGACCATACGAGATCAAACCCTTAATTCTTCCAGTTCGTTAAACAAAGGAAGAGGGACTTACCGAAGGTGAGTTATATCGAGCATGTGTTACCCTCCTCTAGCTCGTTAAATCAAAAAGAGGTACTTGTCTATCTGGATGGGGGAAAAAATTGAAAGAAACAAGCCAAACAGTTTTTGAAAAAATTACAAGTAACTCTTACAGTCACCCTTGAACACGACACTTTGTCTTTGGACATATTTTAATCCGCTGAACCTTTGCATTGAACCAATCCTTTGAGTTTTCTTACTCCTTTGGGTCACCTGACGAAAGTGACAGTATCCACTGCATTATCATGTTTTGGTCCATGTCATGTTTCTGCTATAGTGCCTTAGTGTTCAAGGGAAGTATCTGCCTCAAGAGTCAACCATCACAAATTTCTGTTTGAATACCTGTGTTAGTCCATGTTCTTTTGATCCACCAATTACATCTATATGTTAGTTTCATGTCGTTGATGGGGGATACATCAAGGCCCTCCTTCGAAGATTCTGTTCTTATCGACTTCAACACATTATCCGAGAACTAGATTTAGAAACCAGTTAGTACCTTGGGACTTACATGCCTCAATGGTAGGCCTCCTCATGTCCAACAATGAGTTTACATCATTGGCCTCTGATCGGATAATTCCATGGATGTTCGAATTTAGATCATCCATTCACATTCGTTGGAATGTACTATAGTACCTTTAGAATCATTGACATCAATGGTGATTTCCCTCACGCTTGTTAACGATTTACCTCATTGACCAGTAATCAAGTGGTTTCTGCCATGTTCGACATCAGGGCATCTATTTACATGGTTAGATTCGTACTACATCGAGATCGGTAAGAAGACTCTGGGTTGAGTCATCACTCTTATATATACTTTGCCCAGGTTGCGACGGAGTTTCTTTTGAACATTGACACATATACTGTCACATAGATCCACTTTGTATTGGTTGTGGCTATGTCTTGTCGTCTCATAGATCCACTATGTATTCTTCGTGGTTGCGATTAGTTCATGTCATAGGAAGTATATATCCACATTGTATCTTCAATGGCTATACCTTTTTGTCAATATAATTATGGATCCGCAGTGTATTTTATGGCGGCCATACCTTGGAAGTCTTTATCACTCAAGCATAGGTATGCCTGCCTTGGGTTTGAAACATGTCATAATATTTGTCTGATGGTTGTGTGTAGATTCTTTCAGGTTCTTTGAGTCCATAACCTTGCTCGAAAAAGTCTACAAAGTACTTCATCCGTCAGTTCCCGTCTTCTGACTTCACACTTTGGGGGACAATCTGTTACACATCAAAATTACTCATTATGATGATGGCCTAGTGTCGTCATTACCAATGTTGCAAGTGTCACATTTTGGACGCAAGTGTCGCAAACATCATACTTCCATCTTCCCTATGTTGTGTCTTTAACGACATCACAGGGACACTTAAGACACCTTCAAAGAATGTTTTAAGAAGGAGAAAACATTTGATTAAGAATACAAAACCTTTACCATGGAATAAACCACTCAAAAATGGATTTTGGAGGGCAACGCTCCCCTACCCACTGTCAGGGAGTGCCAACACTCCTTGGCCTTCTTTGGGGGAGCGTTTCAATTCTCTGTGCACCCTTTTGGGGGAGCGTTGGCATTTTTCAACAAATTTTGGGTTGTTGAGGAAAATCAGGGATACATCCCCCTCATCTCTGGAGTTGGTTGGATTCGAATCTGAGGTCAAGGCTACATCTTAGGGAGGATCCACAACTGAAGGAGAAACATCCTCAACCTATCCCAATAATATCTAAGGTGGTTGGGTCTCTCCAAGATTATATAGGGAGGCCTCCTCATGCTGAAAAGGATATAGAGAAATTGACAAGCACCTAACTTATGATCTCATAAGGAAGGAGGATACATTGAAGGAATCAAACTTATGATCTCATAAGGGAGATATCGTTGAAGCATCATTAGTTTTGTGTGGATTATTTGAGAAAATGGTTGGACAAGGAGAACTGGGAGAGGTTGCTGCACCTTCATCAAAGGTCTGTAAGTATTCTCTATTGTTCTCATTAATATACATATGTGCTTGGCCTGTTTCTTTCAAGGTTGTGTTTGTTCTACATGAGCTTGTCTCTATTAGATAGATCTGGTTTCAAGCTAATCTTAGTAGAATAGAAAGTTTTTTCTGTCTTTGTTTGTTTTGCAGGACTTATCGAGGAGCTTAGGGATCAAATCTCAACTCGGACTGAGCGAGGATGAACATCATTTAAAAGGTACACCTTTCTTCCTCTTCTCTATACTTTAGTTTAACTAGGTTTAAAAGGATGTCAGTGACCAAGGTTAGCAACCTTTCTGTCTTGGTCTTAGGAGTTTAGAGCCCAAGAGGGAATCCACTTGTTTGCAGGGGGATTCTCCTGTAATAGAAATTGGCGACTCCACTAGGGATATCAAATCTTTTAGTTTTGTTTTCCGTCCTAGATCTTGTTTTAGCGTTTGCTCATTTTTTGACCTTATTCATACTGTGTCTCTGATTCTTGGATGTGTTGATTGACTCTTTACTTCATCCTATACAATTTGAATTTCTGAGTTTGTTTGATTTTTTTTATTTTTGGGCATTTTTATGAAATTTGAGAGGCTAGCACTCCCCTGCCTCTGCTACCAGAGCGCTGGCGCTCCCTTCCAGGCTTCCATAGAGCGTTGCAACACTCTGGTTCCCTTGACACCAGAGCGCTACTATTTTTCTGTTATAAATCTTGTAGGGATTTAGACCCTGAGTCCATTTCTTGTTGTTTTCATATGCTTAGAGTTCTTATCACCTCAGTGTATCCTTGTTTGGGTCTCCAACACCTTGATTTCTGAGAATTGATTACCTTTTGTTAGGATTTTTTGACATTTCTTCTTTACTTTGAGTCACTATTCTTCTTTCGAGATTTAGAGTCGATTGACTGCTTTCTCCTTTATCTAATGGTATGAAAGTTGTTGTAAGGAAACTAAGAGATATATGCACTATTCCATTTGATATTTAAGGTCTTTTCCCCAAGAAATTCCTGGTTATTCATCATCCATTAACCTTACCTACCTTCACTAGCGATTTCACAAATTTTCATGCATTCTGGGTGAGTTTTTGCATGGTTTCTGGCTCTTTTTGCGAGTTTCTGAGAGGACCAACACACCCCTGTAGGCCATACCAAAGCTCCAATGCTCCCCTACAATGTCTTAGGGAGCGTTGCAACACTCTTTGCACCCTTTTGGGGGAGCGCTAGTCTCTAATTTTTTGAGAGTTTTTTCCTTCTTTTGCTCAGTCTTTTGCAACCTATTTTGCGGAGCTCTTTACCTAGAGTATGTGGTTGGTTTGTGAATTTGTTTGGATTTTTTTTTTTATGGTTTTTGATGCTTATCACTCTGTCTTGTATTTCTTGGATCTTGAAACCTTTTTCAGAAATGTGAAATTGCCTTTTCTAGCTACTTTTTGTCAGGACATTTTTGAGTGATTCCTCTTTCTCCCTATCTTTTTTTGGATTCTTATCTGCATTTTATTTGTGTTCCTTTAATGCTTGATTGGTTGTAGAATCCTTGACGATGTTCTTTCTCGTTATAACAAGTTTATACTTGTTTTCTTTCATACCTAACTGCCTCGAGTGCATGCTTTGTTTGTAGCCCTTTTTCTTCATGTATTTTGCATCTACATAGGACTCTTTCCCCTGATTGAAAGTAGTGGAGAATTGAAGGTTTAGTATTTAATTTATGTATACATCATAATCAAATAAATAATATAAATTAATTCTTTCTTTTGGGTAGTGAAACCAACTTGCATTTGAAGTAGGAGAATCGCATGTTTTCTGGCATTTTGGGACATTGTGCATCTGGAATGATGAATGTTTTCTCCTTCTCATAGCATGGATTTAATATAAATGAATAGATTGCATATTCATCTCTTTTCATAACTTTCTATTTGGTCAAAAAACCATATTGTCCACGCCATTTTCCGTTTGAGTAACAACAACCTTAAAAATCAAGCGCTAAACTAAAAATTGATTAGACATTTTTACATTTTCTGGTAGAAAAACTACATTAGATTAGTTTTAGGGCTTTGGAATAGGTGTGAAAGATAACTTTCCAAAGATGAAAACAAACATAGGATCTTTTGTTAGGGAGCGGTGAAATCCAATTGCTACATTTTTTCCCGGGAAGCCCTTCTCACACAAGGGTCAAACATGAGGTCACATTGAGGCTAGCAGAGTTAATCACCCTACTTTTTTGGTCTTGGTGTAGATATTGCGCGTATTATGGGGGTCGCTTGAAGGTATACCCACAATGATGAGTGGAAACATTTCAAGTTTATTTCAAGCTAGATACCCTTCCCTTGCGCATGAATCAGACTGTCGACTGTTTCCCTAGGCATCACTGTTGTAGTTGGTAACCTGAGTAGCCTTTCTCTTTAGGGCCTTTACACAAGGTGACTGTGGAGGGGAAAGTCTTTACAGTACCTGGAATCGATGTTGGCTAGACTCACTCGGGCTCCTTGGAGGGTATACCCACGATTATGTGTGGGAGCTTGCACCAGGGTGTAAGTCCGTTAAGCAGGTCGTCAACATAAATTTTCCACCCGCTCTATCTCATCCCCTTCTTACTTTGTTCCCATGACGTTGGATTTCATCACCAACTAGTGTGCTCATTGTGAGAAGGTTTTGTTTTCTTGTTTGCTTACTAGATTTTTAGCATGTGCTGTTTGTTCTCCCTAGCAGAATCTAGGTTGGATATTTATTTTTATGGCGTCAGTTCTCAGAATGACCAATGAAGGAACCCCTTTGCCAGGGGAACCCTTTGTTTTTCCTTCTTACAAAAATGTTGGTCCTCCTTACATCGCTACTTTGAGCCTTCCCGGTCTCACAATTGCATTACCAGTATGGTTGTTTTCCACTCTGGTGATCTCAAATGTAGGTGCTTCAGATGTAAGCACACCACCCACACATCAAACTCATGTCGACCTTTCTCCTTCTTCGCCCGTCATGACTCCTTCCATTTCACCTTCTTCTCCTAGTGAAAGCTCTAAAGTGATTATCCAAGTTGATAAGAAGAAGAATTAAGAGAAAGAGAAGAAGAAGAACCAGAAAGGGATCAAGCCTCCAACTACATCAGATGTTGGATCCAAGAAACTAGCGACTGCTAATAGTACTGGGAGTGTTGATGAGGTTGATAAGATTAAAATGAAGAATATGAAACCCAAATTCCCTTGCAGACTTTGTAAGGGTGACCACTTTCTGAGGGATTTCCCTGGTATTCCCAAGGTCTTAGAAATGTGGTCCTCCACATCATCAGCCCTTGCTAGACATGCTGGTGCTACCCCAACAACTAGTGACGTTAAGGTTGGTAAGAAGAAGACAACTGTCAAATTTCCTTTTATGTTATGAGAAGGTGATCATTACTCTCACCTTTGTCCTCGTATGGACGAGGCTTCTTCTCTTTTGGAAAATCTTCAACTTCCAATTGGTTATCGTAATATTTCCCCCAACCCATCGTTAGTTGATGGAATGGTCAATCTGGTTCCATCCCCGGTCAGTCCGGTTGATCAGGTGGTCAATCTAGTTTCATCCTCAGTTGAACCACTAATCAAAGTAGTTGATCCAATTCTGTCATCAACCAGCACCACTTTTCATTTGAAAAGTGAAACCCAAGAGACTGATCCAGTCTCGTCATTGGTCAGTCCCACCTTTCATCTGAAGAGTACCAACGTGGTCAACCCCACTCCTCCTCTAATGAGTGCCTAAGTGACTGATCCAGTCCCGTCATTGGTCAGCCCCACCCTTCATCTGAAGAGTGCCAACATGGTCAACCCCACTCCTCCTATGTGTTGGAGATATGGCTATAACAGAAGACTGACGCAGATGGTTAAGGTTGTCATTGATGGCAATCGGTTATGGAGCAGTCAAGGATGTCAA
>JZKD02S0989940.1:0-13584 GCA_000966675.3 Picea glauca | reverse complement strand
AAACAAAATATTATATATATATATATATATATATTTAAAAATCAAACAAAATGTTTTATTTTGACTCCTACAAGAGGAAGAATGATTCTTCCGTTGCCGGGATTTGAACCCGGGTCGCCTGGGTGAAAACCAGGTATCCTAACCGGACTAGACGACAACGGAATTGATCAACTTTCCTAATCCAGATTATATATAATTTACAGAAATCTTGGTCTTGTCCTGTTAATTTAGTTTTCGCTTGTGAGGGATTATGCATCTTGGGTTCATAAACCGTTGACCAAAGACTCGTTCATGCTTTTGGTTTTTTATATCAAATTGTTTTTTAATGTGTTTTTTCTAAGCCAAAGGTGAGAAAATTCATGATAATTTAGTTGTACATTGGTAGTGATGATCATTATCAGTGGTATGTAAATATGGGTTGGCTTATCATTATTATTTAAGGAAAATCACAAAACTTGAAATCTGCAAATGTAGGTTGACTCATCATAGTTATAAGTAAAATCACATGACTTAAAATGATTATTTGGGTGTAGAATTTCACTCCAACCACATACTTATTTTAGGTTTTACTTACATTTAAAGAAAAAGAATTCTTAACCAATGAAAAACAACTTTAAGATCTTACTCTAAGATCAAAAAACAGTTTCATAATATCTGCAAGAAAACAAATTTTCTGCAAAATTTTCTTTGTAGTAATTGTCAAATTTATCTCCAAATACTACTCTAAGATCAAAAAACAGTTTCATAATATCTGCAAGAAAACAAATTTTCTGCAAAATTTTCTTTGTAGTAATTGTCAAATTTATTTCCAAATACTACCTCAATTATAGTTTAATTCAATACCCATAAAAATTTTATATCCTAATTTTATTTATTTATTTTTTATAATATTTTATAATTTTAATAAAAATAAATAAATTATATTTATTTCTATTTCGATTGGACCATGGAATGTGGATATATCCATATAGAGTTCATTGAAGTGTGTTCGTCAAAGGGGGTAAAGTCAATGTAGTTATAAAGGCTAATGGTTAGACTTCTTTATTAATGTGTTAAATGGTGAAGTCATTAGAGTTATGAGTATTAATGGCCATTTCAATTTAGTGGAAAATAATAAAAAATTATTGATTTTTATTTTTGTGATAACAAATAAATGTGAGATTAAATAATAATAATAATAATATATAGTAAATTGTTAACCAAGTTCTTACAATTATATTTATCTTATTTAAGAATTGACTTATTATTTTGATGATGGCCTCATATTATAACTCTCCAATTTAAATTTAAGGATTTTAAACATTTTAGAAACTCATTATATAAAATTATAGAAATTATAATTGATATGGATATAAAAAAAAATTAAGATTGGGTGTTTATATTAAAAAATGAAGAATATAAACTACATTTAAGTAGTTAAGTTTTTGTTTATATTTTTTTTTGCAAGCACTCATAACATCATGATATGGTATTGAAATAAAAAAGTTTGTTATAATTGATTTTATCACTAATGATGAGATTGATATTAAATGCATTATATAAATATTAATTTGTATATATTAAATCTTTATTATAAGTATAGCATCAAAATTATAGAAATTTTAATTTTAATTTTAAAAGTATGTAATATAACACACAAATATGTATGAAATAACATTAAAGAGAGAAAAATAACACACAAATCGCTAGAAAATTGTATTAAGATGATGTTATGGGGTGCTATATGTGCCCATTAAAATAGTAAACTACAAAGAAAATAAGGGAAATGCTTCATAGTGGCTAGTTCATGTCTATAGAACTTATAGGACATGATTAAAAGATGGTTTAGTTTTGATTATACACATCCCAAATAAGTTAATAAATGATCACCTTCTTTTATATCAAATACACATAATAAATAACTTTCTTGTATGTAAGATAAGACATAGTCTTAATAGGACCTATGTTTTAGGATTAACTAATCACAAGTGACCTAAAAACTTAGTATGTATTGGCTCTAAAAAACATAATATCAATCTTCACTATTACGGAGGGAGGGTGGGGGTGGAGGAATGTCTGTATTTAAAAAGTCACCAACAATAGGATATACAAGAAGGTGGGGGAAAGAGGGTAGGGGATGAAGGAGCAAGTGTTCATTTAAAATGTAAAGTCTCTAATGAATTAGATCATTCAAATTTAGATAACATTATGAATATTTACCTTTTCATAAAAATCTAAATATCCCCACACAAAATTCATTATATCTTTATAACATAGTAAACAATATATGCATACCTAAAAGCAAAGGCAGCTTGGGGTTACAAGACCCACAGGTAACCAACGAAGCCTACGGGGCAAAGCTCTGGTGGATATGGGTAAAATACAAATTGGTGCCATGGGAAAACCTTTGAAAGGCAAAGTATGCCCCGAACATCAACGACCAAGAGCAAATTCAGTTCATGGGCACAAGGGAGGTATCAACCATTTGGAATTATTAATGTTTAAGCCATTATTATAGTTCTTTTCATTTCAATAGATAACAATAGCATAAGATAGAATCACTGAGAAATACACAATCACAAGAGACACATCATTATCCTGGGAAATCCTCATGGGGCAGAAAACCCAACAAAACTTCCTTAATATAGATATCCAATACAATGCCAAGAGATAACTCAAACAAGTACAGAAAGTCCTCTCCCAAAGATGCGCCTCTCTCTCTCTCTCTTCTCCAACTGCAGCTCTGAAACTTGTCTTTCAATGAACAAGTGAGTGTGTGTCTAAGTGAGGCGCTAGCCTCCTTATTTATACAAATCTGGCAAGTGTGAAAGTGTCTTTTCACTGGCAGGGCCGACTTCTTCTTCTAGGTGCTTATAACCACCTTTATTATATTATGGGGCCTCTTTGATATATTCTGGGGCCGACTTCTTCTTTAGATTATTACAATTACATTACGACCAATCCGCAAAAGGGGATTTGGTCTTTTACAATAGCCAACATGATCAATCCACAATGGGGATTGATCCAATGAATAATATATCAAATAATAATTAGAATACACTTTACAGTTACATTATTTCAACACTCCCCCTTAACAAGAATGGTATTCTTCAACAACATCAAGCAAGAGAGAGGACTGCATCATCAACAACATCAGCAGGACAACATCATCAATATCATCTTGGAACATTGACTGGCGTATCTATAAATCATCGGAAGTTTTCTTCATTGGCAGCATCGTCATTCTCAAAGGAATGCAATCATCATCTGCATCAATATGAATTAGTATAAAACTAATACATCATCATCATCACAGCACGAGGTTGGCTCATCGTAATACAGGACTGGCTTTACGTCACAGCTTCTCAAGCTGGAAGCATAGTACTAGTCTCATCTCAATGTCTTTCTTTACGTCACAACACTCAAGCTGGAAGCAAGATACTAGACTGGCTTTACGTCATAGCTATCAAATTGGAAGCACAGTACAAGTCTCATCTCATCGTCTTGTTTTACGCCACAACACTCAAGATGGAAGCAAGATACTAGATTGGCTTTACTTCATAGCTATCAAGATGGAAGCACAGTACTAGTCTCATCTCATCGTCTTGCTTTACGTCACAACACTCAAGATGGAAGTAAGATACTAGACTGGCTTTACGTCACAACTATCAAGTTGGAAGCACAGTACTAGTCTCATCTCATCGTCTTGCTTTACGTCACAACACTCAATCTGGAAGCAAGATACTAGACTAGCTTTGCGTCGCAGCTATCAAGATGGAAGCACAGTACTAGTCTCATCAGAACGTCTTTCTTTACATCACAACACTCAAGCTGGAAGCAAGATACTAGAATGGCTTTACATCAAAACTATCAAGCTGGAAGCTCAGTACTAGTCATATCACAACAACTACTTCCCCTTTTGAGGAAGGTCCTTTCAGACTATACCAAGCTTATCTCGAAAGTGCTCAAACTTTACACGAGATAGAGGCTTGGTCAACACATCAACAACCTGTTCATCCGTGCTAATGTACTGGAGCTTTAAGGCTCCTCTCTGCGCCATGTCACGGATGTAATGATAACGAATCTCTATGTGCTTCGACCTGTCATGGAATACAGGATTCTCTGTCATCTTTATGCAGCTCTGGTTGTCACATAGGATCGTGGTTGCTTCCATCTCTAGGTCAAATAGGTTGGTCAACAACTTTCAAAGCCATATAGCCTCGCAGCTGACAGAACATGCAACAATGTATTCTGCTTCCGCCGTGTTGAGAGCAATGTTGGATTGCTTCCTACTCTGCCACGAGATCATGGTTGATCCCAAACTGAAACAACATCCTGAAGTGCTTTTCCTGTCAGAAACACTTCCTGCCCAATCTGAATCAGTGTACCCACTCAATGTGAAATCATGATCTCCATCATAATTGAGACCATAATCTAATGTACCCTTAAGGTACCTCATCACATGTTTTGTAGCCACAAGGTGAACACGTATGGGTTCTACCAGAAACTGACTCAAGGTGTTCACGGAAAAACAAATATCTGGTCTGGTGTTCGTTAGGTACATCGGCGATCCAATAATCTGTTTATACAGTGTGGCATCAATCAATTCTGACGAAGTATCGACCATCAACTTCAGCTTCGTTTCCATGGGTGTATTCATGGGCTTGCACTCTAACATGTCGAATCTCTTCAAGATTTCAAGTGCATAATTCCCTTGGTTAAGGAATATCCTCTCTGGACTCTGCCATACCTCAAGACCTAAGAAATAGTGCATTAATCCAAGGTATTTCATCTCAAATTTTGAAACAAGTCTCTTCTTACATTTAGTGATGAGATTTTCTTCTCCAATTAAGAATAAGTCATCCACATATAGCAATAATATCACTGGCTCATCGTTCATAACCTTGAAGTAGAGGTTATAATCTGCTCTACTCTTGGTAAATACCAAGCTCGTCAGAATGTTGTCTATCCGACCATACCAAGCTCTAGGAGCTTGCTTCAATCCGTATAAGGCTTTCTTCAAATTGCAGACATGAGACTTCTTGTCTTCAACTTCAAATCCTTGAGGTTGCTCTATATACACTTCCTCTTCGATAACACCATTTAGGAAAGCTCTCTTTATGTCCATCTGGTGTAAATTCCACTTCATCTTAGTTGCAAGGGCTATGATGGTTCTTATCGAAGTGTATCTGGCTACAAGAGAGAATGTCTCTTCATAGTCAATGCCTTATTTTTTAGAAAAGCCACGAGATACAAATCTTTCTTTATACTTCTCAATACTTCCATCAACACCATGTTTTATCTTGAAGAGCCATATGGATGATACCACATCCTTGTTATTTGGTCTGGGAACTATTTCCCATACATCGTTCTTTATTATGGATTGGTATTCTTTTGTCATGGCATCTGCCCATTCTTTCTTCTGAATGTCTTCTTCAAAGAAGGTAGGCTCCTTTTCTAGGATATCACACATCAAAGCCATATAACTGGAGAATGGCTTAGGTCTCTTCACATGTCTCGTGGTTCCTTCGGGAACACCATATTTCTCTCCATCTTGAATAAGCTCTCTAGCCCAAGCTGGCTTTCTTTTATGGGATATTTTCATCTGAGGAGGTTCTTGAAACTCTACTACGTCATGATCTTCTAGAATTTCCTCATCATGGGAAGTTAAGACTTCCCTCATTGGTTCCAACTTGTTTCTTTTCTCTTTCGGTATATGTATAAATAATGGGTAGCCAAATATTTTGAGATGGCTTACCTCTGGCTTCTTTCCAATGAACATCTCTTCCGGGCTCTTGAACCCAATTGCACTATGGGACAATCGGTTTTGCACATATACGATTGTCATTGATGCTTCTGCCCATAAGCACATAGGAAGATCTTGATCGTGGATCATGGTCTTCACGACTTCCATTATCGTTCTATTCTTTCTTTCAGCCACACTATTTTGTTGAGGATTATAAGGAGTAGTGAGTTCCCTCTTGATCCCAACATATTTGCAGAAGTTCATGAACTCTTTTGAGGTGTATTCTCCTCCATTATCTGACCTAAGTATCTTGATCTTTCTTTCAGAAAGATTCTCTATCAAGGATTTGAATTCCTTGAATTGGTTGAACACTTCATCTTTAGATTTCAAGAGATACAACTAGGTCTTACGAGAATAATCATCAATAAATGATACATAATATACATACCCACTAATGGAGGACGATGGCATTTGGCCACACACATCTGAATGAAGGAGTTCTAGGACTCCTTCTGCTTTGTTGTCTCTCTTCGGAAAAGGGTTCTTGATGTTCTTCCCTTGTGCACATCCATTGCATACACCTTCATGGTCAACCTTGATTTCTGGTAAACCTATGGCCACTTTGCATATGTATGGTAGCGCCTTGTAGTTAATGTGAGCTAGTCTTCTATGCCAAAGTTCACATGGATTCTCAATGGCGTGGGTCATGGCAGCTTCTGAGTGACCCTTTAGCTTATACAATCCACCTTCTTCTTTTCCAATGATGATTGCTTCTTTTAAGGTTTCTCCTTTAGTACGTTGCCTTCTGCAACCTTCACTATAGCTTCCTCGGGGTTATTACCCGTGACCTGGAACAAGGTCAGCAAGCAAGAGTAATATCATTTTGATAATATAAAGTAATAGCACGAACAATCATCACAGTAGCTCCTTTAGAGCTATCACTTGTAACTTGTTTGAAGAAAAGATTAAAGGTAAGGAATACAATACGAAAATGAGGTCAACACTCTCATAGTGTTGTGGTCAAGCATTTCTCCATGGCAACCTGGAACTAACACACGAGATTCTTCCTAGAGGAGGTGTTAGTTGTATCAAACAAATGATTACATTAAGCATTTACCTCTATATGCTCACATGCTATCAAGTATNAGAATAATCACACCTGGGTTGCATCATTCCTCTGAATGTGTTGGATCTTGAGATCCTTTTGGATCTATGGCAAGAGATCCCTTCTCCTGCAAATACTCTTTAGGTTTTAACCATTTAAACATATGTGAGTACATACCTCTGATAGTATTTGCAGGTAGTGGCACCATCTGGCAGCAACGATAATCATTACCAATTCTTAAAAACTTCAAGGGTGATTGCAACTGGTACTACAGCTGCAACTACAACTGCAGTTGATACTGTAGCTGGTTCTGAGACTGCAACTGCAACTTAGGGTTTTATGAGGAAACCCTAATTTTTCAAACTTCAAAATTTGAAATTCTGATCCAGGGGATAGATGCGTTGAGCTGAGGCGAGTAAGCTGGTGTAGTCAGATTTATGAAAATCCAAATTTTACCCCCTCAAACTTGATCTGTGGATTTCTGGACTGGTGCTTCTAGTTTTCTGGTACTCTGGTACTTCTAGTACTTCTGGTACTTTGGTTTTATAGTTTTCTAGTACTTTGTGAAACTAGGGTTTCACTTTTCAGGAGATCTAGGCACTGAAAAGGTGCGTTGAAGGTGCCAAAATAATCCTTGAGGGAGGGCACACTTTTCTAGATGGTTTTAGGGCTAAAATACCTCACCAACAAAAATCCCTAATTTGCATGTACGACAACAATGATGTTTTTTACTTTTCTCTTGTGAAGGATGCTCTCTTCAACTTGGATCTGATACCATGTTAATGTTTAAGCCATTATTATAGTTCTTTGCATTTCAATAGATAGAAATAACATAAGATAGAATCACTGAGAAATACACAATCACAAGAGACACATCATTTATCCCGGGAAATCCTCATGGGGCAGAAAACCCAACAAAACTTCCTTAATATAGATAGCCAATACAATGCCAAGAGATAACTCAAACAAGTACAGAAAGTCCTCTCCCAAAGATGTGCCTCTCTCTCTNATCTGAATCAGTGTACCCACTCAATGTGAAATCATGATCTCCATCATAATTGAGACCACAATCTAATGTACCCTTAAGGTACCTCATCACATGTTTTGCAGCCACAAGGTGAACACGTCTGGGTTATACTAGAAACTGACTCAAGGTGTTCATGGAAAAACAAATATCTGGTCTAGTGTTCGTCAGGTACATCAGCGATCCAATAATCTGTTTATACAGTGTGGCATCAATCAATTCTGACGAAGTATCGACCATCAACTTCATCTTCGTTTCCATGTGTGTATTCATGGGCTTGCACTCTAACATGTTGAATCTCTTCAAGATTTCGACTGCATAATTCCCTTGGTTAAGGAAGATCCTCTCTGGACTCTGCCATACCTCAAGACCTAAGAAATAGTGCATTAGGCCAAGGTATTTCATCTCAAATTCTGAAGTGAGTCTCTTCTTACATTCAGTGATGAGCTTTTCTTCTCCAGTTAAGAATAAGTCATCCACATATAGCAATAATATCACTGGCTCATTTTTCATAACCTTGAAGTAGAGGTTATAATCTGCTCTACTCTTGGTAAATCCCAAGCTCATCAGAATGTTGTCTATCCGACCATACCAAGCTCTAGGAGCTTGCTTCAATCCGTACAAGGCTTTCTTCAAATTGCAGACATGAGACTTCTTGTCTTCAACTTCAAATCCTTTAGGTTGCTCTATATACACTTCTTCTTCGATAACACCATTTAGGAAAGCTCTCTTTACATCCATCTGGTGTAAATTCCACTTCATCTTAGCTGCAAGGGCTATGATGGTTCTGATCGAAGTGTATCTGGCTACAGGAGCGAATGTCTCTTCATAGTCAATGCCTTATTTTTGATAAAAGCCACGAGCTACAAATCTTGCTTTATACTTCTCAATACTTCCATCAGCACCATGTTTTATTTTGAATGGATGATACCAAATCCTTGCTATTTGGTCTAGGAACTATTTCCCATACATCGTTCTTTATTATGGATTGGTATTCTTCTGTCATGGCATCTGCCCATTCTTTCTTCTGAATGGCTTCTTCAAAGCAGGTAGGCTCCTTTTCTAGGATATCACACATCAAAGCCATATAACTGGAGAATGGCTTAGGTCTCTTCACATATCTCATGGTTCCTTCGGGAACACCATATTTCTCTCCATCTTGAATAAGCTCTCTAGCCCAAGCTGGCTTTCTTTTGTGGGAGATTTTCATCTGAGGAGGTTCTTGAAACTCTACTATGTCATGATCTTCTAGAATTTCCTCATCAGGGGAAGTTACGACTTCCCTCACTAGTTCCAACTTGTTTCTTTTCTCTTTCGGTATATGTATAAATAATGGGCAGCCAAATATTTTGAGATGGCTTACCTCTGGTTTCTTTCCAGTGAACATCTCTTCTGGGGTCTTGAACCCAAGTGCACTATGGGACAATCAGTTTTGCACATATACGGTTGTCATTGACGCTTCTGCCCATGAGCACATAGGAAGATTTTGATCGTGGATCATGGTCTTCACGACTTCCATTATCGTTATGTTCTTTCTTTCAGCCACGCCATTTTGTTGAGGATTATAGGGAGTAGTGAGTTCCCTGTTGATCCCAACATCTTTGTAGAAGTTCACGAACTCTTTTGAGGTGTATTCTCCTCCGTTATCTGACCTGAGTATCTTGATCTTTCTTTCAGAAAGATTCTCTATCAAGGCTTTGAATTCCTTGAATTTGTTGAACACTTCATCTTTAGGTTTCAAGAGATACAACCAGGTCTTACGAGAATAATCATCAATAAATGATACATAATATACATACCCACTAATGGAGGACGATGGCATTTGGCCACACACATCTGAATGAATGAGTTCTAGGACTCCTTCTGCTTTGTCGTCTCTCTTCGGAAAAGGGTTCTTAATGTTCTTCCCTTGTGCACATCCATTGCATACACCTTCATGGTCAACCTTGAGTTTTGGTAAACCTGTGACCACTTTGCATATGTATGGTAGCACCTTGTAGTTAATGTGAGCTAGTCTTCTATGCCAAAGTTCACATGGATTCTCAATGGCGTGGCTCATGGAAGCTTCTGAGTGACCCTTTAGCTTATACAAGCCACCTTCTTCTTTTCCAATGATGATTTCTTCTTTTAAGGTTTCTCCTTTAGTACGTTGCCCTCTGTAACCTTCACTATAGCTTCCTCGGGGTTTTTACCTATGACCTAGAACAAGGTCAGCAAGCAAGAGTAATATCATTTTGATAATATAAATTAATAGCACGAACAATCATCACAATAGCTCCTTTAGAGCTATCACTTGTAACTTGTCTGAAGCAAAGATTAAAGGTAAGGAACACAATACAAAAATGAGGTCAACACTCTCATAGTGTTGTGGTCAAACATTCCTCCATGGCAACCTGGAACTAACACATGAGATTCTTCCTAGAGGAGGTGTTAGTTGTATCATGCAAATGATTACGTTAAGCATTTACCTCTATATGATCACATGCTATCAAGTATGATACTTTTCAAAGACTACTATCTCAACTATAGTCATCAACTTGTCATGTGTACCTTTGAATTTTATTAACTTGATTAATCAAAACTGGAGCCTTGTCCTTAGGAATGAGTGCTTGCTTTTATTCTGATTCTCCTTCACTCAAGATGACGAGTGCTTTCTTCAACCTATCTTATGTACTAAGACAATACGTTATCTTGACAAAAGGTTGGGTTAGAGGATAAGTTCTATGATCTCAACTTTTAATCCATCTAATACCTTGACTCAAAAAATGTTAGAATGAAGGTCATGCAACATTGATCAATATAACAAATGGATGCATATCAGAATAATCACACCTGGGTTGCATCATTCCTTTGAATGTGTTGGATCTTGAGATCCTTTTGGATCTATGGCAAGAGATCTCTTCTCCTACAAATACTTTTTAGGGTTTAACCATTTAAACATATGTGAGTACATACCTCTGATAGTATTTGCAGGTAGTGGCACCATCTGGCAGTAATGGTAATCATTACCAATTCTTAAAAACTTCAAGGGTGATTGCAACTGGTACTACGGCTGCCACTGTAACTGCGGTTGATACTGTAGTTGGTTCTGAGACTGCAACTGCAACTTAGGGTTTTATGAGGAAACCCTAATTTTTCAAACTTCAAAATTTGAAATTATGATCCAAGGGATAGATGTGCTAAGCTGAGGCGAGTAAGCTGGTGCAGTCAGATTTATGAAAATCCAACTTTTACCCCCTCAAACTTGATCTGCGGATTTCTGGACTGGTGCTTATGGTTTTCTGGTACTTCTGGTACTCTGGTACTTCTAGTACTTCTGGTACTCTAGTTTTCTAGTTTTCTGGTACTTTGTGAAACTAGGGTTTCACTTTTCAGGAGATCTAGCCACTGAAAAGGTGCGTTGAAGGTGCCAAAATAATCCTTGAGGGAGGGTGCACTTTTCTAGATGGTTTTAGGGATAAAATACCTCATCAACAAAAATCCCTAATTTGCATGTACAACAACAATGACATTTTTTACTTTTCTCTTGTGAAGGATTCTCTCTTCAGCTTGGCTTTGATACTATGTTAATGTTTAAGCCATTATTATAGTTCTTTGCATTTCAATAGATAACAATATCATAAGATAGAATCATTGAGAAATACACAATCACAAGAGACACGTCATTTATCCTGGGAAATCCTCATGGGGCAGAAAACCCAACAAAACTTCCTTAATATAGATAGCCAATACAATGCCAAGAGATAACTCAAACAAGTATAGAAAGTCCTCTCCCAAAGATGTGCCTCTCTCTCTNGTCTAAGTGAGGCGCTAGCCTCCTTATTTATACAAATCTGGCACGTGTGAAAGTGTCTTTTCACTGGTAGGGCCGACTTCTTCTTCTAGGTGGTTATAACCACCTTTATTATATTCTAGGGCTAACTTCTTCTTTAGCCTATTACAATTACATTATGACCAATCCACAAAAGGGGATTTGGTCTTTTACAATAGCCGACGTGATCAATCCACAATGGGGATTGATCCAATGAATAATATATCAAATAATAATCAGAATACACTTTGCAGTTACATTATTTCAACAAAAATCTCGCCTGGTGTAATAAGAACTGGATTCATAAACACAGCTTCTGGGAAGTTAGAAATGGTAGAACAACAAGGTTTTGGGAGGACGCATGGAAACAAGAATCCAGAATGGAAAATCCGGACAGGGAGGAGCTTCAACATTAAATGATTGGGCAAGGTAAAACAACCATCCATCATTACTGGAAGCAAAGGGATGGCAGCTCCAGATGGAGGATCTGGGACAAACTTAATCCACAAAATAGAGCCTGGATCGAAACAATAATGAAAGAGGTGGAGGAGGAATTGGGGAAAAGGAAAATCGGGGTCTCGGAAGAAGAGGACCAATTGAGGTGGGGCAGGAAAAATGGGGGAGAATTCAACTTAAAAGAAGCACATTATTTCATCGCGGGCCAAGACCAAGAAAACTCAGAGCAATAGTGGGAAAAGATTTGGAAAAGTCCCCAATGGCCAAAAATCAAAATTTTCAAATGGTTAGTTCTACATAACCGAATTCTAACTTGGGAGAATCTCATGAAAAGGGGTTTCATAGGCCCCTCTCGCTGCCATCTCTGTCACGTCAAGGAGGAAACAACTAACCACCTCCTCGACAAATGCAGTTACACATCAGAGATTTGGGATTGGGTGACAAACATCTTCCGCCAATCCAATAGGATTTGGGAGAACATCAACGCAACTATCAACAACTGGAATGAGGGTTACAACAAAAATGAAATGGTTAACCTGTGTTGGAATCTAACATCGGGGATGATCATCTGGGAAATTTGGAAAGAACGAAACCGACGCATCTTCAGGAATGAAAACACACTGGAAAAAAGGATAAAGGAGGAAATAGTCTCTCAAATAAGAGAAACGGTGAAGAGTCGCAACTGCAACACGGAGAAAGCGAAACTCACAAATCAAGATTCCCTTATCCTAGATTTTTTCGATCTAAAAGAATGGTGCAACAACATACCTATAGGGCGCAACCCGCAACTCCAGATAGGATCCCGTAACTGGATTCCCCCTCTGTAAGAGTTCCTCAAACTAAATTTTGACGGGGCGACAAAAGGAAATCCAGGAGTGGCAGGGGGTGGTGGAGTGTTGCTAGGAGGATGGGAAACTCAACCAACAATGCGGCGGAATTTGGAGCCTTGGAACTTGGCTTTGAAATCCTAAGTCGAGAAAGGATGAAAAACACCATTGTGGAAGGTGACTCCACCCTGGTTATCAACACAACAAAAAGACTCCAAAATGGCACCAGAGTGGGCAAGGTTCAATGCCACTGGCGCCTTGCACACTCCCTACAGAAAATCTAGGTGCATCTGAGAACTTTGAATGCAATGGAATTGCGTTGGGTGCGCAGGTTAGCTAATTCTCTAGCAGACAGGATCGCCAATGAGGGGGCCGACAAGGAAGGCTCGGAACTATATGATACCTGGATCATCATTCCAAGCGGGCAACTCAGAACAGACTGCAACCACCTTGCGACAAAAGATTGTGAAGGTATTTTAAGCATGGAAGGTCACATCGAGGAGGACATCTCAAGGCCTCTCGGAAGGTATGCGGGCTTCAGGCAAAATAGGAGTGCCTAACACGCTGCCACCAATTATCATGCAATATCACAACAAGCAGCAGATAGACGACCGGGAGGAAGGTCATTATGCCAGT
>JZKD02S0989929.1:0-13584 GCA_000966675.3 Picea glauca | reverse complement strand
CCCTCGCCCCTTTTGGTTATTATGGAGAGGTAGAATGAAATTGACCCCGTCCGCAGACCTTGGAGAACCATATTATCGACCTAACATGAGTTTAGAACGGCCCCTTCTTAGTCTTTCTTCGGTGAATAAGAAAAGAAGTTGGTCTAATGGCATGACACAAATCAAATGTGAGACTATTACATCCACATATGGCTATCTAATAGATTTTTTTGAACATATTCACCATCAAAAGTACTAATATTCACCCTCAAAACTAATATTAAGAGGGAAAAAATATAAATCAAGGATACTATTTCTAGTCACAATTATATCACAATCACATTAATAGTTAGTATTCCACATATGGCTATCTAATAAAAAAAATTTGAACATGTTCACTTTCAAAATGATTACTCTATAATATTAAGAGGGAAAAAATATAAATTAAGTCACAATTATATCACAACCACATCAATAGTTAATATCTTTAAAATGTTATGGTGATCGTGCAAGTCAACATCAATAGTGAGTACTTTAATCAATGAAGAGACATGATTACATTACTAATATTAAGAGGAAAAAAATATAAATTAAGTCACAATTATATCACAACCACATCAATAATTAATATTTTTAAAATGTTATGGTGATCGTGAAAGTCAACATCAATAGTGAGTATTTTAATCAAGGAAGAGACATATCATGTTGATGTTTGAATTGTACAAATCACCTTCTGCTCTAAATCATTCTTATACAACATCCATGATGAATTCGGGTAAGTCATTTGGCCATATGCATTCATTATTATTTTTATCATAATTGTTTTTTATACAACCATATATACTTTTGATGTTCTTGTATATTTTTCAAAGGAAGTGAATATTTTCAAAGAGAATCTGAAACTTTATTGAACACATGCATTGGATCCAATAAATGTGCCACTAAAATTTTTTTCTGAATACGGAAGATTGTAAATTTTGAAATCCATATTCAAGCTAATCGGTATGTGATCCCAAGGATTTTTTATGTCATCTAGATGTTGGGTAGTTTTAAGGTCACCTTGAAGTATTTTCTCTCAATCTTGTCCTTACTTTCTCGAAAAAGAAATCATCAATGTTCTAGTGGCGTGCCATTAGGAGGGTGTCTTTCCCTATCCTAACCATTAAAATCTCTCTTTTTTTACGAAAACAATGCTCAACATGTAAAAACCTCCTATTTATTTCATAAAAACGCTTATGCAAATCTATGGAATACCTTGAAAAATATCCATACCTCTACATGGACAAGAAAAGAATCATTTTTTACTTAGTCCTACTAGAACAATAATATAAATGATCTACCAAAATGACTACACCATAAATTGTGGATGCACAAAAATATTTGATTGATTTATTAATATGATTTGAATTGTTTTATAAAATTTGATTTGTTGATATATTTGAGCATACTCAAAGGCCTAAAACATCATGGATGGTTTAATACATTACATCATACATCACAAATGAACTTAAAGGTAAAGGTCATTAAATATCACACATTTGAATTCCATTACATAGTAACAACATTTTCTCTATCAATGGTTTGAAATAAACATCCATGTCATTGACTTGATGATTTCCAAGAATAATAGGACTCGACATCAAATGTTACTTCTTCACGACCATTCAATAAAGGATATTATAATTTATAAATTGAATGGTCCAAATTGGATAAGTTGTAGATTGGAAAGAGAATGAATTCATTTTATCCCTCACTATGCCAAATGTTACACTTTGTGACTCACTACATAAAAAAAAATAGGGCATCTATTCTCTAAATGATTCATTACATTGGATTCAATGGGTAGCCAAAACACTCCTAGGTCACTCCTTTTCTTTGGATGCTAATCCATATATTCATCTAAACTTTTGCAATGAAACATTCATTATAGTCTTGGAATTATGGGCAATTGGCATAATACTTTGTGAAGAACATGTAATGCCTTTACAACATTATGGTAGAATCTTAGAAATTTGGACACATTAACTTGTATGCATATCTTCCTCTATATACAGAACATTTTTATATGCATAATATACTTTGTATTCAACACCCAAATCAATCAATCAATTTTCCTACCTCCTATATGAATTGAAAAGTACATTATTTGATGGCAATAATTTATCTTGCAACAAAGTATACACAATTGACATTAATTAGTTTTTATAATTGATATGAATATTTGAATCCAACAAAGATGTAAAAATCTAAAAATGCATAACATTATAATAACGTACCAATTTTTACCTTAACAAAGATGTAAATATATTGTCTAGCCATCCATATGTTGCTTTCAAATTGTAAATCATCATAACAATATACAATTTAGTGAATTTTGCTTTGTTATCCTCTCGAAATCAGGATGTTTGTGTAGTATCTATGAAATGCTATAATCAAATGCCATGGTTTATAGCTTGATCCATATCTATTATGTGTTAATTTGGATGTTTCCCCTCTCATAAGTATCATGTAACAATTGATTTGTTGCCTATATTCCATATAGGCACTCATCTTTACTATGCATAGAGACATTATTGGCCCCGGCCCCATGGTGTTGTGCATCCCTACAATTAAAACTTATATCAAACATAGTATTATTATACCTGTCGTAGGCAGTGTATATAGCGACCGATGAGCGTTGAATATATATTACTTTACCCATTGACCAAAAATTTCTCCACATTGTACATAGTTTTAATTTAAATGTTAGATTTTATTATTATTATTAAATATTTAAATTCATTTATTTGTTTTTCTATTGACTAATGAACTTGGAGTCTTATTTTCCCGCCGATTGCTCGGTATTGACGACGACATTCTCCTTTATTATTTCAATCCAAAATTTAAATTTACAAACGTACGTTTGTCCAATCAAACTATATTTTTTTCTTGTTCATTAGATCAAATATTTATTATTAAAAATAAAATTAACTAATATGAATTTCCCAAAAGTAAACAAGATTACATAATGATTATATAATTATAAATGTTACGTTGAATGAGCTCATTCCTTCTACGGACCTTTTGTTTTGCCATTATTTTGCCCCAAAACTGCCAGAGATTTTTAGGTTGATGTGTCCGTCATTGCAGGACCCACTCTATGCTATCAGCCTGATCGTACCGTCGACTCGTTGAAATGGAAAATTATTATAAAATATTTGAAACTATTGTGTAGAGTAGGGGAAATACCAAAGATGAATAGATACTATTATCTCTCATGCAATGTAATTTTGCTTATACTTTTACTTTCTTTGAACATTGAGGCCATCCTGAAAAAGTCGTTTTTATTTTTATTTTTTATAAATATGTATAGAATGTAAATTTTATTTTTAATATGAATTTTTATTTTAATATGATTTATTTTTCTAGTTATTTATATATTAACTAAAATGTTTCATTTTCAATTACATTTCAAAATTTGGTAAACTAAAATTTTATAATTTTGAATGCTTATTGAAGTTTACAAACTAAAACTTTATAATTTTTATTACATTTTAGGTTTTGAAACTATTAGAATAAAGCTTACTTTAGGAGACAAACAATCTATTGTTTGTGTGTTATTCCTGTGCAATGGTTGCTCTTCCAATTTCTAATTTGGTATCAGAGCCTGGACTGGCTTAAATCCCTCACGGGATGGCCAGGAAGATGTGAAAGAGATGTGAGTGTTGATACTTGTAGTGTAGGAGAGTGGATTGTTTATTTATTTTTATTAGTTTACTGTGTGAGTGAATTGATCTACCGAGAAAGGAATCGTGCGCTAGTGGATAGGAGTCGTCATCACTTGAAGGAGAAGATTGCTTAACGCGCCTCCAAGATTTCTTGACTCACATGGATTGATCATTCATGGGTAGCGTAGATCTATTGATGTGTGAACTGTCAATAGAAATTTTGTGGGTGATTATCACGCAGTCTGGGCATAGTTGTATCAATGGAAAGGAAGCCACGATTCTGCGTGGGAGGTTGAAGAGCCGGAATCTGAGTGTATGTCCACTGCAAATGACACGCTGGACGTCTGTGTGGGGTCCTGGAATACTGCCTTCGTTTTGGTTTGCCATAAATGGGCCACCAAGACATCGAATGTAGAGCATCTGCTGATGATATTGTCTTCCATTGCCTTTTGTTTCAGGCGTTGCAGCATCTCCGGAGAGAACGTAAATGCTCTGTAGGATTTCATTTCCGGGAGTTTTTTAGGAGAATGCGCCTATGTACCTGATGCAGTGAATGCAAACATACTAACTTGGTGTTCGAGTAACTCACGATGTTGGTGATTGATATGCGGATGAATCCTAGCTTTCAAAGAGGTTATGTCAAAATTGGGTTCGAAGAGGAGGCCTTCTCCCCTCGCCATGGATGCAAAGTTGATGACAAATTTTGCAGTAGATCGGTCGGCCGAATCATGCTGAAGTTGTCGTCAGAATCGACGATTGAGTATGCAGTTTGAAGATTTGTAAAATTGTATAAAGAAGAACCAATTATTGAACAGATTTACACAACTTTAAATCGCGGTTCTCAATGTTCTTTGGTGCCGAGAGAATGTATCACTAATTTGATTGTGATAACCTGTTATATGTTGTAGACTCTTGTTGTACTTCGGTGCTCCAAGATCGACAATTACAGGTTACATTTACCTGGTGAGTTTAAAGTTTTGTGTGTAAATGTTTATGTAAAAATAAAAACTTGTATTTTGATGCAAGCTGGTAGCCCCAGTATCAAGTACATTGTTTTTATTGGAAGTCACCTTGTGTAAAGGAATGTTGAGGACATTTCGTATCCAAACTTTTCTTCTAGATACTGAAGGATGGCCGAAAGAAAAAATCCGATAGATGAAGGCAAGTTCATAGAATGCATCAATAATTGTCAACTTTTATCATGGAAGCCCCGATGAGCCAAGTTGTCAAATTGTCCAGTATACAAGTGCAAGAAAGATGGTCAGAGGCGTTTTGACTTTAAATGTGTCGATGGAAAGCTCGAAGAAGAGGAAGAAGAAAGAGCGGAAGCCGTGTGATTGCAAAGTGAGTTTCAGTGCTGAGGAAGACCAGATCAGACAGACAGATGAAAGTTATAGTGTTGTAATCTTTTATGTTGTATTGTAATTTGTTGTGATTAAGTATTGTAATTTGTAAAGTAAGCATTAAGGGAGGGTATTAGAATAAATCTTACTTTAGGAGACTAGATTGGGTTGGTTGAAGATTTGTAGGAGGCTGTTGAGATATCTTCTCAACCACTCCCTCCAAATATGGAATTGGTTGGATCTGAATCCAGCTATATATTTACCTATGTATGTGTGTAACATTGCAATAATATAATCTATTGTTTGTGTGTTATTCCTGTGCAATGATTTCTCTTCCAATTTCTAATTGAAACTTCATAAACCTTTTAAACCACATTTTTAAACTTATATTTTAGAAATGATAAAAATATATTGTGAAATAGTGAAATGATTTCATAATTCTTTAAAAAATATTACACTTATTCACTTTTGGAGTGTTGGATATTCATATTTAATGATTTATATAAATTTAATGCATTAGTAAATATGTTAAAAATTAATTATATTTGACTAATTTAATGGCTTTAGAAGAATTTTAATTTAAAAAGAATTATATTTGACTAATTTGATAGCTTTAGAAGAACTTTAATTTAATTTAATTTGATTTAATTATTTTAAAAGACCTTTTTCCTAGAACATCTTCTATGTTTTACATGAACTCCTTATAATAAGAAATCAAGTGAGGATCAAATACATAATAACAAGATATACAAGGAAAAACTTTAAATATGCATGGAACTAAATAAATATGAATTTTATTTTTATTCCTTTTAATTATGTTTATTTCTCAAACTTGTTTTCACATAACACCATGTTATGCAATTGCAATCTCACAATCTTGCATAGTTTGAGTTCATTCCAATCTTTATCTTTCCAATTTAAATTTAGTTTTGGGTGAGTCTATTATTTCACCCACCTTATTAGTTTAGTTGATCAAAATAATTTTGAGCATTTCTAAAGGTATAACATTACAGTTTGATTTTTTTAATTTTTTTTTTTCTAAATTGTGATTCGTTGTTTAAATGCACCTCTTATTGTTGCAGTGGCCGGGAAGGATCTTCAACGTCCTTTAATGAGTTTACGCTTGCGTGTCATATTCAGCAAATAAAAATTTTATTCATCCCAATGCATGTTGTGGATTCAATACAGCTATTATTTTATTTTATTATACCTACATTCAATACAGCTCTTATTTTATTTTATTATACCTGCATTCAATACAGCAATTATTTTATTTTATTATACATGCATAGCAGCATATATACGCTGCCATACAACCTTGTTAAAATTAGTAACTAGAGATTATACATGTAGTACATTAAAAATTGTTTGGAATATTATACAGGTAGTGTTAAAATGGAATAGGTCTAGCTATAACATTCTGATAAGCGTTGTCTTCATTGCCATTATCTTATAAATTGGGATTGGGATTAGTGATGATATTAATGTTAAAAAATACATGTTCAAACATACATTATAATTATAAAACATTTAATATCCATGATTATAATGTATCTATAAAATCCATAACATCGACAAATTTACGTAAATTCATATCACGAGAACATTCTACACGATAAATTAAATAAATATTTATTTAATTGATTGATTCGTGACTTTAATTTTTCATTCTCCATTCATATATTTTTTCAATGGCGTAGTCTTTCAAATGTAAAACTTATATAATACATTATTATTTTTTAGTTTTTTTCTTACATGCCCGGAAACATATATGTAAGCAAATTTATTTTCTTTGTTTTTAATAGTTTCTGGAATTTCACACTAAGGGTGGGATATTGACACTATTCAGAGGGTTTTCACATCATGATTGGTTCTTAAGGCTTTAACCATGGTTGGGAAAGGAAAACAAGGACCATAGAATGTAAGTGAAGCTTCTTGGGTTAATGCATTGTGAAGGAGTCCTCAAACCACTACACAAGACATTTGTTAGTGATTTTTGGTGTCCAATTATGAATATGGGCACCATTAGTAGGTTCTTCACACTAGGAATTAGTCTTCGAGCCTTTACCATGGTCAAGGTAGGAAAACAAGGGCCTTAAGGACTAAATAAGGATTATGAATATCAAGTGCCATGAACAAGGCCTTGAAACACCACAGAGATCCTCTCTAAGGGATATTTATCCTCTAGGTGGGATATCAACACCATTAGGAATTTTACATACTGGACAGATGGGTCTTGTGGACCTGGCCATAGTTAAGGAATGAAAATTTGATCCTTATGCCTTATATGAATCTTCTTAGGCTCAATCATTATGAAGCAATCTTTGAATCACTACATAATACCTTTGTAGGTGATCATTGGCCTCTAATTATGACCACCATTAGAAGGATTTGCACAATAGGAATCAGTCTCAAGATATATACCATCATTGGGGGAGGCTAATAAGGGACTTATGCCCTAAAATAAGCTTGTCAGTCTCAAGCATCATAAATGATGCCTCAAACCACCACACAAATTCCCTCTAAGGGACTTTGGCCTCTATGTGGGATATGGGAATTTTTAGGAGGCTTTTTGCACTATGGATGGATCTTAGGGCCTTAACCATGGTTATGGGAGGAAAATAAAACATTAATTCCTTATATGATTCTTATTAGGCTCAAGCATTGTGAAGAATTCCTCCAACCACAATACAGGACCTTTGCAGTGGTCCTTGGCCACCCATTATGAATTTGAGTACCATTAGTGGGATTGTTACAACAAGAATGGGTCTCGAGGCCTCTAGCACAGTCAAGGGAGAAAAAAAGAGCCTTGAGCCCTAAAAAAATCTTCTTATGCTCGAACACAATGAATGAGGCCTCAAACCACCACATACATCCTCTCTAGTGGATATTTGTCATTTGGGTAGGTTATGGTCACAATTAGGAGATTTTGTGCACCGCATATGGGACTCGGGGCCTTGACCAACCGAGAAAGGAATGTAATATCCTTAAGGCCTATTCAAATCTTCATGATCTCAAGCATTGTGGAGGAATTCTTAAATTACAACATGGAACCTATTTAGGGGATCTTTGGCCTCCAATTGGGAATATGGGTGAAATTAGTAGGTTTTGTAAACCATGAATGGCTCTCAAGGGATTTACCATGGTCAAGGGAGGAAAATAAGGGCCTTACGACCTAAACAAAGATTGTTGAACTCAAGCACCATGAAAGACGCCTTGAACCACCTTACAAACCCTCTCTATGGGATGTTTCACCTCTAGGTGGGGTATGGGTGCCATTAGGAGGATTTGTGCACCATGAATGGTTTTCAAGGACTTAACCATGGTTATAGGAGAGACAAGGGCCTTTGTCCCTGATGAAATTTATAAGGCTCAAGGGCCATGGATGATGCCTCAAACCATCACATAAGCATGTATAGGGGATATTTGGCATTTAAGTGGATTATGAGCACCATTAGCAAGTTTTGCATAAGAAAAATGGGTTGGGCACCTTGACCATGGTCGAGGGAGGAAACCAAGGCTTTGAGCTTTAAATGAAGCTTATAGTGTGGAATATTTTGTTTTGTAAAAGGATGAAGAGAATTTGAATTGTATGTTTAAAATTATGCATGGTAAAAAATGAGCACATGTTGTATAATGCATGTGTGTTACTATAAATTCAAATTTCTTGGCGGGATTGAAAATTGTCACTTGTGTGTATTTTGAGTTGGTTTCTTAGGATTTATCTTCGGCGTGATGACCTTGTAGTTTGAGTGAAAAAAACAACAAAACCTTCATTTTTTTAATATTTTTTTGTATCTTCATTTTTTATGTTATTTTTAAAAAGGTTACACAATTTCATCATTGATGAAATTATGCACACTTATAGATGTGATTATGTAGATTTTAAATATATGGTGATGACTATGATTAACATACACTGACATCAATGGGTCTATAGGACCGTAAGAAGGTAAGAGATTAATTTGGTTTCTTTAAAATTGTATTTTTGTGCTCAAAAAGCATTGAGAGAAGTGTTCCAAGATCACCAAAATTTTGATGACTTAGGAGGTTAGGAAGGTCGATATTGTGCAATATAAGAGGAAGTGTTTTTCATATTCAACCCTCTTAGTGTCACAAATATGGAATATTCTTTCATTCCACAGTGTTTTGGGAATTTTCTAATGCCTAGTTTCACCATGTAGCTCACGAGAGTATGTTCTTATTTTAGCAATGTTGATTTCCTTCTTTGCCCTTCTCAAAATTGAGAGGATATTCTAAATTAGGGTTGACCACCTCCTTGTAGTATCTTAGTTTCATTTTATCTTCTAATTATTTATCACACCACATATTCTCCTTAAATTTAGAAGTGATAATATTTGTAATATTATCGGTGTTCTGCATGATGGCTTCTTCTTGTATTCCCCAATGATTTATCCAATATTTGGCATCTTTATGCCATCCTCTCTTGAGTCATTGGTGGTTTTGGCTAGACTTTGAAGAAATTTTGGGGAGTCACATGTCATCCATGTTGTTTATCTTGTTCTTGTAAGTTAGATATATAATCATAACAATGCTCTCAATGGGGGAAAGGCTTGCTTCTATGAGGACGATAGGATATGGTGCATGGCCCTTAATTTTGATATTATAAGTTATAAAAAAATTTGGGTTTGTTATATCTTTCTCTGGGATTCTCTAGAGATATTTCAACCCCAAACTTCACATCCATATAAGATAATCAAAGTGATGAGAGTGTAAAAGAGGAATTTTTTCTTATCCCAAAGCCAAAGGTGTGTTGATTTACAATTGTTTTCAAGCCCATAATAAGATTTCCACCCTCGATTTATCCTTTTCTCAACACTATAGTTCCAATTGATCTTGTGGTGAATATTGATTCCAAGATATTTTTATGAAGGAACTTCCTCCAAGTTATTATTGTCGTATATAAAAGTATCGTAGGTGATCTTTTTGGATTTAATTATCATAACCTTTGTTTTGTCAGTGTTCATAGTCTTTCCCATACTAGAGTAGAAGTCCTTGATGATTATAAGTTTCTTACCTAGGTTATAGGGACTCTTCACCATAATAACAATATCAACAACATAAAGAAGAAGGATGATGACTATACTAGCGAGAGTTGGGCCAACACAACATGCATCCTCCAAACAATATTCTAACTTATCAATATAGATGACGAAAAGGGTAGGGGATAGGGGGGAATATTGCTTGACTCTTATATTACAGTTAATTTCTTTTGACCATCCCTCAATGTTCCTAAACTTGGAAATAACTTTCTCATATATCCTTATTGCAACAATTCTTAACTCAAAAGGGATTTTAAGCTCTTCTAACATGTTCCAAAGGTTAGTCCCAGGCAAAATTTCAAAATCTTTTCTAAAATCAATGAAACAACAAAGGAGATCAATTTTATCATTACGACACTTCTATGCAATGATCCTAAATGTACAAGGTGGTCCACAGTTGAATGATATCCTCTAAACCTAGCCTGGCCTTTAGCTCTTTTTCCATTTCTTTCTAGCCATGTACTAATCTTATTTTCCAAAATACTTTTGTATAACTTAATTAAAATGGGGCTAATCATAATGGTCTTATAATTAGAGGGATTTCTTTTATCCCCACTTTTAAAAATAAGTACAATGAGGCTTTGAGTCCAAGGTTTTGGGAAACCTTGCAGGATAGCTAAATTGAAGAGATTATGTATGTGAGGGTTGAGGATAGGTCCTCCAATTTTTAATATTTCAGCTTGGTAACATTCAATGTCCTTAGCTTTTCCTTTTGAGAGGCACTTAACCCCAAACTTAATGTATTCTATAGAAAACACTTTATCCTTTGTAGAACTGTTTGGAATGTTTTCCATGACATTAGGGGATTCGTAAATATTTTTAAGGTAGAAATTACAATCCTTCAAGCCAATCCTATCATTTTTTTTAGTTTTACGAATTACAATTCGTTTCCAAAGTTTCTTAGGATCTATCTTAAATAGGTGCAAAATATTCTCTTGATGTGTATTTATATAGACTTTTTTTTTCCTTTTAATTAAGGTTTTGCATCTATTTATCTTATCAGATTTAATAACACATTGGAAGCATCCCTAATGGATTTTCTAGCAATTTTACATTCATTATTGTACCAAGGGTTAGTTGTATTGTTTTTTTTTTTTACATAGCACCTCAATAGAGAATTTGTTAATGGAAGTAGAGAGGATTGTTGTAAAATTTTGATAGTCAACTTCAATATTGTTCTGATATGTTAAGAGATTTAAATCATTACTTAAGTCGTTTAAGAAAAGATTGGCTTTTTGTTTGTCAAAAAATAAGTGCCTCTGGTTATCAGAGTGCTCTTCAATGGAGATTTTGTGCATGGAAAAGTTTAGAGTTAGGGTAAAAGGCCTATGATTAGATTCAAGTTCATGGTCATCTAAAAGATCAAATTTTACTATTTAGTTGTATATGGGGATATCATATATTACATAATCAACGACATTGCTACCCATCCCATGGATATAAGTCATCTTGTTAGATTATGGCAATTTTCTTATACCATTGCAAATTATTAATCTTGAGAACTATATAGCTTGATTAGTTCAATACCAAACAAATTCTCGATTAGTTCTTCAGAGTTTCTTTTGTATCTATTAGCTAAAACAAGGTCCTCATCTACCCATAGAGGATTAAGGTTGGAATCATTAGTTAAAATAATATCTTGATTAGTTGTAGTTCTAGCATTAAAGTCTCCTAATAGGAGGATACTACCTTCATTTTTCATATTGTATATATCTTGCTCTAAGCTTTTGTAGGGACAGTTCTTATCTAGATTGTTTTTGTAGAAAAAGTAGAGTTAAATATACGTGTGAAATAACATTTTACTATGTAAATATTCTTGGTGTTAATATTTGATATCTCCATCCATATGTACTAATATAAAGGATCTTTCTTATGAAGTCAAATCTGAGGAGAGATGTTCTCTTTTATGTAACAAGCTATGCCTCCAACCCCTCTACGGGAGAACTTATTGTTCCATGTTGACCAAAAAACAAATCCTTCTATATTAGGGACCTAAGATTACTCATGTTCCCAATTTTCAACCAAGAAAATTATATCAATATCAAATAAGATCCAACTTAGTATAGGCCTTTTAATCCATGGAAAACCACGACAAATCCAAGAGAGGATCTGGAGTGTCCCAATTTTCTATTTATTGTTATATTTTTTGTCTTTATCTCTAATAATATCCTTTCAATTCTGAATGATTTCCCATTCCCCTTCCTTACTGGCTTCTTTCACCTTTTAAACTTCATTCCTTAATTCATCTTGGTCCTCCGGAATGAGGTCTTCATTCATAAATATTCTTGACCCTTTTAACCTTGGAATTTTGGTGAGTATTCCATATTTATGGTCATTAGAGCTTACCTTAACTCGGATCAACCTATCTTTATTTTCAATTATTTTTCCCAAGATTTTTGGTTCTATGAGGCAAGTTGTCTCAATTTGTGATTTATTTTTTAGTTCTTCCTTGAATATTGTGAGGGTGTCCTCATCTTTCTGCTCTTTTACACCGAAAATTATGAGGTTCAAGGCCCTTTTGTTACATTCGTGGTCTAATTATATGAGCTTGTTCATTTACTCTTTGATGGGTTTGATATCCAACTTAGGTCCCAAATGATTTACAACCAAATTCCTAATTAGCTTTTCTTCTAGCTCTAAAATCTCCCTAAGATTACGATTTTCTTCGAACTTTGTCTCCTGGGTTGATTGTTTTTTTCTTGGATTTGTTTTTCTATTTCTTGTAATATAGCAGCCATTTTATGCATCTCACTCTCCAACCTTAAAATTCTATTTTATATCTTTATATCCATCTTGTCTTCAAAAAATTTAAATTTGTTATTAAGCATTGTTTCCAGTTATCCTTTAAGTTTGGATTTTCTCTCTTCTTCTCTCTCTTTTATAATTTTTTATAATGATTCTATATATTCATACAGAATATCTAGGGTGAATTACTCATATTGTATTAAAAATCAAAGGAAATAAATAAGAACTACATAAGGAACTTGTGGACCTGGTTCACTTCATAGAAAGTACCATCAAAGGTAGTGTTCAATATTCTTCTTGTAGGAGGAGAAGTATTTTGTAGAGTCTTGATTTATTAATAAACCATAATTCAAATTTACTATAGGGATACACCTCCTACTCATTTCATTCAAATCTCGTACCAATTCACGTTCAAATTCACCGAAGAGTATAAACTTGTTTCCTTCATTGCAGACTATAAATCTCCATTCAAATTCACATGTATAAACCTCTGTTCAAATTCACTGTGAGTATAAAGTTCTATGTTCAAATTCACGGCAAAGTAGGAACCATTTCAAATTCACTATAAGTATAATTTTCTTCGTTCAAATTCACCACAGAGTAGAAACCCTTCACATTCATCATGAAGTATAAGTAATAATAATTTATTTTACTGTAGGGTAGAAACCCTTCACCGTTTAAATTCACCTCAGAGTAGAAATCCTTCACATTCACCATGGAGTATAAGAGATAATATTTCAAATTTAC
>JZKD02S0989928.1:163153-209104 GCA_000966675.3 Picea glauca | reverse complement strand
TAGAAAAACATTAAAATGCTAAACTTGCACAAGATTGACAAGCTTAACGACACTCAATCTCTTGAACACGGAATATTGGAAATCCATGTAAAACCTGAAAAGCATATGATTAAAAGCAATGGAATAATTTCTTTGCTTCCGATCTGCACGGTGGCCTCCCGATCCTCCCATTGCTACTATGTTCTGATTCTCACCGCGGCTTTCATTCCGGCCCCTTCTCCCAGCTCTCATTCCTAATACTTTCTGATTGTTCTGATTCTCACTGCGGCTTTCATTTCGACCGCTTCTCCCAGCTCTCATTCCTAATACTTTCTGATTGTTCTGATTCTCACTGCGGCTTTCATTTCGACCGCTTCTCCCAGCTCTCATTCCTAAGATCTTATGATCCTCTCTCGATCCTCTCATTGCCAATTAGTTATATGTAATCAAACCCTCTGAATATATCAGAATATGTATATATCCTAATATATCAGAATACGTATATATCCTAAAATATCAGAATACGTAATCAAACCCGGTGAATATATCGATTGAATTGGCTTTTGTTATATATTGTCACTGTATATATAGTATACTATATCCTAAAATATCAGAATACGTAATCAAACCCGGTGAATATATCGATTGAATTGGCTTTTGTTATATATTGTCACTGTATATATAGTATACTATTGTGCCGATTTGTAATTCAAATTATATTTATATTTCATTGTTTGGGTTGATCGGCTCATGAATTTCTTCTCGTGAATTTCTTCTCGGGCCGGGTCTTAGAGTCCCGCAAAATATGTAATGTATTTATGGCGATAATGGGGTATTTTTACAAATCATGTTTCATCTCATAGGGCTAAAAACCACTTGTCGTCCTAACAAACCAAACCATGATCATAATAATAATAAATTAATACAATTAAAAACCACTTAGGTTAACCGACCATAATCAAGATAATAATAAAATAATACATCTTAAAACCAGTTACCTTAACCTACCATGATAAAGGTAATAATAAAATTAACCTACCATGATCAAGGTAATAATAAAATAATACATATAAAATGTGTTTGTATAATAAAATAATATTCTTCCTTTAGAAAGGGCAAATATACTATATGTAATCAAACCTTGTGAATATATATTTCATTCTTTGCGTTGATGGGCTTCACACTCCCGTCAATTATGTAATATATTTATGGAGATAATGGGGTATCTTTACAAGCCATGTTCCATTTCAATACTATGAGCTAAAAAACACTTGTCCTAACAAACCGTGATCAACATAATAATAAATTAATACATCTAAAAACCATTTATTTATAAGGTAATAATAAAATAATACATCAAAAATAATAAAACAATAAATAATATATGGAAAATAATAAAATAATAATATTTTTGTATAATAAAATAATATTTTTTATTTAAAAAGAGTTGAAGTACCATATAAAGGAGTTAATGAGTCAAACCATCTAGGTAATAATAAAATAGTACATCAAAAATGTATTCTTATAATAAAATAATATTCCTCCTTTAGAAAGGGTCAAAGGTACAATATAATAATACTCAAGAAGGAGCGCCCCTCTTAAAAGAAGTCAATTAGTCAAATCATTATAGAATGTCCACCTGCACAACGACTATACAACATACAAGTGACATAGTGTGACATAGTGGATAAGTCCTCCCATTAAAGTGGTGATGAATGATATGTGTAAGCTCAAATAGGGGATGACTCCACAAATATATGTCCAATAACATTCCAAAATGTAATATCAGCTTATGATGATGGGTCTAACCTCTTAGTAGACCACTAATTTCTAAGACCACTAATTTGCAATAGGTGGTCACCATTTCTTAATAAATAATAATAATAATTAATTAATTTTAACACTTGCCTAGTTCTTATCTAGGGGAATATTATTAACAATTATACGTTAATCAAATCCTAAGAAAAACACACATTTCCTAAGTTTTTACGTGAAATATAGGAAATTATCATATATTAGTGATGAAAAGTGAAGTTGACTCATGCATGTGATGACCCTCAAAGTCTTAGACATGCATAGGTAGTGCTTTTAACTTTTTATGCTTCTAGCTTTATTTTGGCTAGGAATTTTTTATAATAGCCTTCCCAAGGAAGCTTTTCATTGAGTTGCCATCGTGGCCTTTTTTTACTATCCCTTTATCTTTTTTCTTTAGATGTTTACATTATTGAACAAGTTCCTACTCTTCAAATTTTCTTTAGAAAATGAGGAAATAGGGGAATTGGCCTTTTAGTGAGGGGCATTGCTCAACTTTTATTTTTCTTTTCTTTTTAAACTTCTTTCCTCTTCACCTCTTATCCTTTTGTGGTTGTATTTGATTCAAGATTTCAACTTTGACCTTTCATTTGGTCCTTTGAGAAGTCATATGTGGTAGGATGCAATTATTTTTATGTGGTATATTTCTAAACACCCAATATTACACGTTATCCTAGAAAACATGTTTTCCGAAAAACAAACTTCTAACATAAAACATGTTCTCCAAGGTACTACAATGCAACTAATAAAATTATGTATGTTATGAAATGTTAAGGAACAATTGTTAGGCAATCACAACTTCGTGACATACTAGGAGGTTATATCATCATTTCTAAGTATTATACAAGTGTTGGACACACTCACTGTACTAAGAGGGGGGGGTTGGTGAATCAATGTAGGGCTCTTTTTACACTTCTTTACAAAACACTTTAGTTAACAATCACCATTTACTCATTATTCATTACTTCCATTCACAAGTAGTTGTTTATATGTAAACATATCTCAACAACATACATGATCCATATTTAGGAGTGGAACAAACTGATTAATAGACTGAATACAATAAACAAAGAGATATGGAGAATAACACAAATATCAAGTGAACAATATCTTCTATTAAATAATGAGCTATGCTGAAACTGTAAAACTGCAGAACTGAAACTTACTTGAATGGTGGTAGCTATATTTGAGAAGAGATGTTGCTGCTACATGCATCTGTCTCAGCATAATGGATTACAATGAGGCTCCATAGGCCTTTTTGATATTACTCATGAATGTGAAAACCCTATACATCTAAAAACCTAACTGTAGTGTCCCCAAGGTCGAGCCTCGTTACAGATCATGTTATATGCAAAGAATTGTAAATGTGTTCTATAGGCTAGTGAGCCAAGTTTTGTATAAGATGGAAGGTTTATGTGTTTGTTAGGTCAGGGAGCCTAAGTGATGAAGGCGAGGAGCCTGCTGATGTACTTGTATGTATGCAGATCAATTAATAAAATATAAACACCGCCAGTGCAGACCGACCACGATGAATGAGTGAAGGGAGACTGAGCGTCCATAGAGTGGGCAAGGAATTAGGGGTTGGAAGGTGGGAAAGGGGTTGAGTGTTGATCCTAGGGGTTAAGCCTAGGGGGCTTAGGCCTGGAATAATATTTTAATATTATTTCCAAAAAGAGCCATGTGCATATTATTTTATCCTAAGTTCCTCGCAAGGGAGGGAACGTGCAAGGGGATGCACGCTGTGGAACGCATACAATTCCCAGGGTGACAAGTGTCAACTCTGGTGCATGCAAATATAATCGTCGAGCTGAATCGCGGGGGGACAACTTCTCCATTCTGACCCAAGCCTCTGAGCGTGGAACCGGTATGACATCTATCAGAATACCCTAGTTCATCTCGGAAAGCCGTAAAGCCTGTGTTTGTTCTGCAGAAATACGTGTACGCCCTCTATTCTGGGAGTCGAGAGGATTGTGTCCGTCTGAGAAGCTAGTTCACTCTTTAACCGTTGGAAACTAGGAAAAATTCCTGCATGGATTGTTGTCATGCATTTCCAGAACCATCACCGTGAGATCATCTTGTGATTGTTGAACCAGTTTGGGGAAGCCTGTGTCTGTGTTCCCCATGGGTTGTTGTGACCATGCAGTTCTGGACTGCATGAGGCTTGTTGGCCTCGGAGCGACTCCTCCAGGTGAGAGAGTGTGCAGATGAAAGAGAGAGCTCCTAAAAGGAACCCTGTAGCTGCTACAGAGTGCAGAGACTTCCAGTCCGGTCTGTTCCTGTAACCCAAGGTAAGGGAGACTGGCAACTGAAGGACTATCCAGGTGACAGAGAAGGTGCACTCTCCTAGGGTGGAATAGGCATGTGGGGAATGAGGGTCTATGGGCAATGAGCATGGGAGATTCTTGGGAGAGAATTCCTTCCTTGTGATGTTTTCCCTGTAACCTCAGCCTAGCCTAGGATTCCTTGCCCTGGGGTGGAGCTTAGTCCGAGCTCGGGGGTGACCCACTGTTGAGCTGATGAATAGTGTGGTCTAAGGCTGGGAGGTTCGTGGAAGGCCTGCACTTGGTTGGTGATTTCTACAGCTGCTAAAAGATAAATATGCTGAATTATGCTTTGAGTTATGTTTCGCATGACTGTGTTGTTTATTTATAATGTTTTCCGCTGTGTAAATGAATTAATGTTGAATGTTATGGCTTGTTTAATTGTAGCAACAACTTATATATTTTACTCTGAGATTTAAGTGTGTTTAATTGTTTAAATGCATGTGCTTATAATTCGAGTATGAATTATGTAAAATCCATGTATAGAATGGTAACTGAGAGGTTTGGAAACCTGGGTAGTGAAAAGGGTACACTACAAAGTGGTATCAGAGCTAAGGTTTCGACACTGAGCCTAGATGGGCCAGTTGAGTGGTTTTTGGATCGAGGGTGAGAGGAGAAATTGTGTTTGGAGGACCAATTTTGGACCCTGGTATGGCCGGAGTGTATAGGAGTTACTTAACCGTGCTTATAAGCTTAGGAGGTATAGTGGTGTTGTGAAACCACAGCCAGTGTGGTCTATGGCCATGGGAAGATAGGTCTCCACACCAATGGTGTTGGTGCCTTGGGATCAGTTTGGGAGGGAAGGCAAACCCTTGTAACCATCAGATCTGGAGAATGTGCACAAGGTTTAAAGCCTTTGGATACTGCACAGGATTTTAAACTCAGGAGGATCATGAGTCATAAGATCACTGTGGAATTACCCATCAACCATCCGAGTTGACAAAAGTTGCATAGGGTGTAAGTCCTCATGGGTAGAGGAGAAGTCCTGGAGAGGCGTCGGGATAGTGGAGTCATCGGAGTTTTAGAAGTAAAGAGAACCAAGACCTTGTGAGTCTCGAAACACTGAAGAAATCATAGCCGTAGGATCTCAAGGAGGACACGTGTCAGAATCCTAGAGAGAGTCGGAAATCGGAGAATCAAATTTCTCGAGCACATAGAAATCTTGTCACACAGAATCGCGATCCACGATCTCGCGACAAGATCTAGACCATTCATATTAGGGGACACGTGGCAGATATCTGCCATCGGGGAAAGTCCTGACAAGGAGTAAGTCCATCGGTATCTGAAGTTCATCGGGAAATCAGGAACCCCGATGACAAGTGATTCATACACTTTGAGACTCCGAACCCCGAAACCCCGACGAGAGCTTAGAGTACGGTCACGGGGTAGAGGTCACATGGACCTGGGCTTAACCGCAAAGGGTTAAAGAAAAAGGCGCATCGGCATATCGGGAATCGGGATATCGGAGATCCCGGAAGCAAAGGTTTCGTGCATTGGAAAATCGCGATATGTGATTTCTCGATAAGGCCTAGGAGCATGGGGCCACACCGACTGTCAGGAGGATAGGTGGCAGATTTTTAGCGACATTCGAAAGGACCATTAACAGGTCAATGACTGGGACCCATCGGAGGATCAGGAATCAGAGAATCGCGAGTCACAAGGGTGCGTGCACATTGATGTCGCAAATCCTGAAACCCCAATGGACAGCTAGATGGCTGCGGTCATATAGTACGTGGTCACATGGACCTTGACATAGCTGAGGGGGCTAAGGTCAAAGCTCATCGGGAAATCGGGGATTCCATTGTCAAGAGTTTTGGCACATTTCAATTCGCGAAACCTCAAAACCTCGATAGGGGACATAAGACGATGGTCTTATAGCAGCGGGACGTATGTATTAAAGGCTTAGTCGGTGGAGGCTAAGATGACAAGGTAGCGCATCGGGAAATCAGGAAATCGGGGATTCAACCCACTAGAACATTTATGGTTTCAAAACCCCAATAGAGGTAACCCCGATAGAAGGAAGGGAGACCTCGAAGAGTTTCCTATGGGAGGAAAATTTATCGATAGGGAAATAGGAGAATTTCAAGAAACCCGAAAAACACAGAGCCAGACAGAGCTCAGAAAACTTGTGAAGTTGAAATGTCTTTCATTCTTGTTCGTATTAGTTATAAAAGTTGTGGATTATTCATGAATTTTAATGGCCTGACAATTTTGAATTGGATTGCACAGTGCGTGTTCAGAATACAACAGAGGCCAAAACTCCAGTTAATCAAAGCCGAGTATGGAGTGGGGAAGAGTGCAAATTACCCCTAAAATGGAAGATGAACGGGAAGGAAAGGATGTTAACCTAGGAGTCGAAGGATCGAACTCTAATGGGCATGGAAAGGAGATGGATAAGGAAGGACATATAATGAAAATACTTGAAGGATTGCAAAGAGAGGCCAAGGAGCGTCGAGCTGATAGCCGAAAGCTCATGAAAGTCAAGGATCGGCAAGGGAAATTAAACTTAAAATTCTTGTAGAGTATGGAAAGAATAGAGAAGAAACTTGAGAAGGGAAGAGACTCAAGTACGACAGAGTCTCGCAGAAATCATGGGAGAAGAAGTAGGTCGAGGAGCGGTAGCCAACATCTTAGTCACTCCCAAAGACGTTCTGACAGTAAGACACACAGTAGTTCAAGTCCATCACCTACCCGAAAACATAAAAAATCGGGAAGGGAGGAATTGAAAGGAGAGATGAATAAAATTAAGCCTCCAACATTCGATGGAGAACATAAGAAGGAGGAAGATGTCAAGACGTGGTTGATGGGCATGAAGAAATACTTCCAAATGCAGAATTATTCTTCCCATGCAGAAGGAAGAATTGCAATGTACCAGCTGAAAGGAAAAGCGTCCATGTGGTGGGATCAGTTTGTGCAAGTGCAACACATCAGAGAGAAAGAGGTCACGTAAAAGGAGTTTAAGGGGTATTTCGAGAGGAAATACCTGACTAAGAGATACTATGACAGAAATATGAAGGAGTTATTCGAACTCAAGTTGGGCAGTATGACCATTGATGAGTATGCACAAAGTTTTATGGAACTGTTAAAGTATGTTCCATTCATCAAGGACGAGGCTGTCAAAATTCAGAGGTATCTAAGTGGACTGCCACCTTCCATTGGTGACAAGATTCAATATGATGATCCTAAGACTATGGAAGAAATGATAAGAAGGGAGAAATGCTTATATGAATAGCAGAGAGAAAAGCCTACCTTTCGGAAGGCTTGGGATAACCAGAAGAGGTTTAAGAAAGAACAGAGGCAGAAGGGAAGCAAGCCTTCCGTTTTAGAAACAGTCCTTGGGGACAGTCATCTTTTAAAGAACCCAGGAAAGTTGAATGGAGTGAGCATATGCCAAGGCCTCCACCCATGGAGTGTTGGGGCTGTAAAGGGAATCATAGGTACAGAGACTGCCCCCACAGAAAAGACAAAGCAAGAACTTTCCATACTGTTCAGCAAGCTGAAACAGTGGAGGATATGGGCAGCAGAATGCGGACGATATATGCAGCTCTGGACAATAAGCAAGAGGAATTTCAATCGCACATGATTGAAGTGGAAGGTATGATCAACAACCGACCACTTGTTATTTTAATTGATTCAGGGGCTAGCCATAGTTATGTAGATCCTAGGGTGGTGGAAAGTTTGAATCTAACGAAGAGAAAACATGAGAAGTCTTGGTTAGTGCAGTTAGCCACAGGGACCAAGAGGAAGGTCACTGAATTGGTTAAGTCATGTTCAGTGGACATGAAAGGAATGAGCACTAAGGGTGAATTGAACATTCTACCTTTAGGCTCATATGATTGCTTAATTGGGATGGACTGGTTGGACTAGCACCATGCCCTTCTGGATTGTCGTAACAAGAGGTTCACATGTCTGGATGAAGAAGGAAATCAGGTAACAATCCAAGGAATTCCCAGAGCTGTGGCTGTTAGAGAAATCTCAGCCATGCAGCTGAAGAAATGTTACCAGAAAGGTTGTCAATTATTTGCAGCCCGGGTGGAGGAAGTATTCCAAAATGTGGTCTCAAATATGGAAGACCACAGGGTGCTCAAAGAGTTTGAGGACGTGTTTTAGGAGGTTCCTGGACTACCTCCGAAGAGGGACATTGACTTTTCTATAAATTTGATGCTTGGAGGAGCTCCAGTTTCGAAAGCTCCTTATAGGATGAGTACACCAGAGCTAAAAGAGTTGCAACTGTAGCTCGAAGAGCTATTAAAGAAAGGCTACATTCGTCCCAGTGTGTCACCGTGGGGATCCCTAGTCCTATTCGTGAATAAGAAAGATGGGACGATGAGGTTGTGCATTGACTTTAGACAGTTGAATAAATTCACTGTCAAGAACAAATATCCTGTGCCAAGGATTGATGATCTTTTTGATTAGTTAAAGGATGTGAAAGTATTCTCAAAAATAGATCTTAGATCTGGATATCATCAAGTGAGGATAAAAGATGAAGACATCAACAAGACCGCCTTCATAACAAGGTACGGTCACTATGAATTTACTGTGGTGCTATTTGGACTGTCCAACGCACCTACTATCTTCATGTGCTTAATGAATGGAGTGTTCAGAAATTATTTGGACAAGTTCATCATAGTCTTCTTGGACGATATCTTGGTGTACTCCAAGATAGAGGAAGAACATGAACAACACTTGAGAATGGTGTTGCAGGTGTTGAGAGAACACTAGTTGTATGCAAAACTGAGTAAGTGCTCATTTTACCAAAAGCAGATCCATTATTTGGGACACATTATTTCTGAAGAGGGGATCATTGTGGATCCTGAAAAGGTACAGGCCATTCAAGAGTGGCCAGCGCCCAGAAATGTGACAGAAGTTAGATCCTTTATGGGTCTAGCAGGTTATTATAGGAGGTTCATAGCCGAATTTTCAAGGATAGCTCATGCTATCACTTACTTGCAAAGGAAGGAGAAGAAGTTTCAGTGGATTGATGAATGTGAGAGCAGCTTCCAGCAATTGAAGCAATTGCTCACTAGTGCTCCAATCCTGAAGATTGTTGATCCATGTAAGGATTATGTAGTGTGCACAGATGCGTGTAAGGAAGGGCTGGGAGGAGTTCTCAGCCAAGAGGGATCTGTAATTTGTTATGAATCTTGAAAGCTGAAAGAGCATGAAAAGAATTATGCCACTCATGATTTAGAGCTGGAAGCATTTGTCCATGCATTAAGGAAATGTAGACATTACCTCATGGGAAAGTAATTCGAATTAAGAATAGACCACAATGGTCTGAAGTATTTATTTGATCAGCCAACTTTAAATGCCAGGCGAGTTAGATGGCTGGAATTTCTGTCCGAATATGACTTTGATATCAGGCATATGAAAGGGAAAGACAATAAGGTGGCTGATGCACTCAGCAGAAAAGTACATGAATTACATGCTACAACCATTAGCATGTACAGAACTGAGTTGAAAGATAGAATTCTTGAAGCTGCAAATGTTGATTTGCAGTACAAAAGATTGGTAGCAAAGCTACAACAGCATGAGAAACCACAAACCAAGGAAAGTTATACCTTGGGAACTGATAGTTTACTTTTGTATAAGAACAGAGTGTATGTACCTAATGAAAGAGAATTGAAGCTGGCAATTCTAAAAGAAATGCATAATGTGACTTATGCTGGTCATCTTGGATATCAAAAGACTGTGGCAGCAGTCAAAAGCAATTATTTTTGGCCAGGTATGAAGAAGGAAATTATTGAATACATCGCCAGATGTATGGAATGCCAGAAAGTCAAGGCTGAGCACAGACACCCAGCAGGGTTGTTGCAGCCTTTACCTATTCCTGAGTGGAAATGGGATGTGGTAACAATGGATTTTATCACAGGATTGCCTAGAACAAGGAAGCAGCATGATTCAATCATGGTGGTGGTGGACAAGGTTACTAAATTTGCCCATTTTATTCCACTAAAAAGCGCCCACAGAGCAACAGATGTTGTTGATATATTTTTAAAAGAAGTTGCACGCTTGCATGGAATTCCTAAGACAATTGTGTCTAATAGAGACCCGAAATTCACTTCAAATTTCTGAAAAGGACTGTTCAAGCGATTTGGAACGAATCTGAACTTCAGTACAATGTACCATCCTGAGTCGGACAAACAGACAGGGAGAGTAAACAGAGTAATAGAAGACATGCTGAGAATGTACGTGATGGATAAACCATCAAGGTGGGAAGACTACCTGCATTTGGTAGAATTCGCCTACAATAATGGGTATCATACATCTCTGAAGATGAGACCATTCAAAGCACTTTATGGAAGAAAATGAAACACTCCAGTAAGTTGGGATAATCCAGCTGACAGAGTAGTAGTTGGACCTGAACTACTCAAAGAGATGGAAGATCAGATGATCAAAATCAAACAGAATTTGAAAACTGCCCAGGACAGGTAGAAAAGTTATGATGATAGTAACAGAACCCATAAAGAATTCAAAGTGGGTGACCATGTTTTCTTGAAAGTGAAAGCTAACAGGAGTTCTCTGAAATTGGGAAGTTGTGCCAAGTTGGCAGGAAGATTTTGTCGGCCATTTGAGATCCTTGAAAGGATTGGTCCAGTTGCATACATGCTTGCATTACCTGCATCTATGACTGTACATAATGTGTTTCATGTTTCACTACTTAAGAAATATGTACCTGATGCTAATCATGTTATCGATTGGACTGTGATTCAGGTGGAACCAGAAGGTGTCCTGCAAGTGCGTCCTGTGTGCATATTGAACAGGAAAAACAAGCAGCTCCAGAATCGAGCTATAAGGCTTGTAAAGGTCCAGTGGAACTGGTACAGTCCTGAGGACGCGACATGGGAGCATGAAGAAGTAATGCGGGCAGAGTACCCGCATCTTTTTGAAAATTTTGAAAGACTTGCAGAGACAGTGTAAGTTGCACTAAGGACAGTGAAAAAATAAGGGGAGGGGGATTGTAGTGTCCCCAAGGCCGAGCCCCGTTACAGATCATGTTATATGCAAAGAATTGTAAATGTGTTCTATAGGCTCGTGAGCCAAGTTTTGTATAAGCTGGAAGGCTTATGTGTTTGTTAGGCCAGGGAGCCTAAGTGTTGAAGGCCAAGAGCCTACTAATGTACTTGTATGTATGCAGATCAATTAATAAAATATAAACACCGCTAGTGCAGACCGACCATGATGAATGAGTGAAGGGGGACTGAGCGTCCATAGAGTGGGCAAGGAATTAGGGGCTGGAAGGTGGGAATGGGGCTGAGTGTTGAGCCTATGGGCTAAGCCTAGCGGGCTTAGGCCTAGAATAATATTTTAATATTATTTCCAAAAAGATCCATGTGCATATTATTTTATCCTAAGTTCCTGGAAAGGGAGGGAACGTGCAAGGGGATGCACGTTGTGGAATGCATGCAGTTCCCAGGGTGACAAGTGTCAACCCTGGTGCATGCAAATATAATCGCTGAGTTGAACCGCGGGGGGACATCTTCTCCGTTTTGACCTGAGCCTCTGAGCGTGGAACCGGTACGACATCTGCCAGAATACCCTGGTTCATCTCGAAAAGCCGTAAAGCTTGTGTTTGTTCTTCCAAAATATGTGTATGCCCTCTGTTCTGGGATCCGAGAGGATTGTGTTCGTCTGAAAATCCAGTTCACTCTTTAACCGTTGGAAACCAGGAAAACTTCCTGCGTGGATTGTTTTCACGCATTTCCAGAACCATCACTGTGAGATCATCCTGTGATTACTGAACCGGTTTGGGGAAGCCTGTGTCTGTGTTCCCCGTGGGTTGTTGTGACCACACAGTTCTAGACTGTGTGAGGCTTGTTGGCCTGGGAGCGACTCCTCCAGGTGAGAGAGTGCGCAGAGGAAAGAGAGAGCTCCTAGAAGGAACCCTGTAGCTACTACAGAGACTGGAGACTTCCGGTCTGGTCTGTTCCTGTAACCCAAGGTAAGGGAGACTGGAAACCGAAGGACTGTCCAAGTGACAGAGAAGGTGCACTCTCTTGGGGTGGAACAGGCATGTGGGGAATGAGGGTCTGTGGGCAGTGAGCATGGGAGATTCCTGGGAGAGAATTCCTTCCTTGTGATGTTTTCCCTGTAACCTCGGCCTAGCCTAGGATTCCTTGCCTTGGGGTGGAGCTCAGTCCCAGCTCGGGGGTGACCCACTGTTGAGATGATGAACAGTGTGGTCTAAGGCTGGGAGGTTCGTGGAAGGCCTGCACTTGGTTAGTGATTTCTACAGCTGCTAAAAGATAAGTATTCTGAATTATGCTTTGAGTCATGTTTTGCATGACTGTGTTGTTTATGTATCATGTTTTCCGCTGTGTAAATGAATTAATGTTGAATGCTATGGCTTGTTTAATTGTAGCAACAACATATATATTTTACTCTGAGATTTAAGTGTGTTTAATTGTTTAAATGCATGTGCTTATAATTCCAGTATGAATTATGTAAAATCCATGTATAGAATGGTAACTAAGAGGTTTGGAAACCTGGGTAGTGAAAATGGTACACTACACAAACCCTAGAAGGTGAAACGCCAAAAGTCATGTGGGCCCTATAGGTAAGTTGGTGTAATTTGGTACCTCAACTTCCTTTGGTGATGAATTTTTCATACAACCTCTGTTTTAGGTGCGTAATAGCCCGTTGAAAAGGTATTTTAGAGAAATACACATTCCACCGTCAAACTCTGACTTCATCTACAATTTGACTATGGCGAGCCAAAAGAACAATGTTTAGGGCCCCAAAATGGCTAGGTGGGTGTTATCAGACTAATCGGTAGGTGCAGACACTAACTGATCTCCCTAGATACACATGGATCTAGAACAAAACAGGACAGGACAATACTCTTTCCCTAATTTTTGATTATTGAATTGACTAGGAGGATGGAACAAGTAACATACCTTTATATCGCTTCCTAGGGTCTCTGTTGCTCCCGCTTCACTCTGGTGCTCTCGTGAAGTCAAGACCAAGACAACAAAAACCAACCAAAGTGAAGATAGCACAATATATTCAATAGTTAACCTATGTGTATGATCAAGGAATTACACAATAAAGTGAGATTAGCTTTATGGGAAACAGACATGCCACTGTATCATATTAATGGAAAGTAAAGATTACAACCTGAGCCTTGATGTCACAAACTTCCTTTCGATGGCTCTTGGCTCCAACACGCACACTTGCTCAATCCTTGCATGAATAAGATCAAATCCTCTTGATAGACTTGCTAGAGTCTCCAAGTTGTTGTTCAAGCTTCAGTTCTTCACACAATTCTTTTCACCAATTCTCCAATGAATCTTGCTTAACCTTTTCCATGAGAATTCCCTCAATATATAGGAGAGAACGAATTAGTTACTTGGATAAGAATGATTCCACAATATCTAGGAATCGAGTACAAGGATAACCATTTGAATGCCAACCCATCCTTCTAGAAGATTCCCTTCTAGAAACATCGAGAATTCATCTTTTTCCATGCTTTAGGAAGAGTTCACACCCTAGCAGTTCAACACAGTGCGAGAAGTTCGCACCTTGGCTTAAGGCAGCCTACAAGAATCATACATTCTCGCACCCAAACATACTAGCAGCCTGCGAACAATATTCAAAAATGAGTTTTCTGGGAAGAGATGAAAGTAACTTTTCTCAGGAGAAAGTTCTTATGAAGAGCCTGAGTACACCATCATTATTACATCACCATGAGGACCAAAATCATGGGTAACAGTGGGGAGGGTCCCTTGTCCCACAAACAAGGGGGTCTCATACACAAATTTGGTGTCTAGCTTGGTCCAGACCTTAAAAATAGATGATTATTATTATTATTATTTGTATTCTCTTTAGCACTATGCATGTTTTGATCATTCATATGGCATGTATCGCATATGAAATGTAGGATTTGTCTAAATACCCTCTTCAATAACAATGCAAGGATTATGCACTAGTGATTAGATTGGACTACCATACCCTCAATTTTAACAAACCATTTTCTTGTTAGGAAATGGAATAATTTAGAAAAGGTTTCTCAATTTACTTTATACTTGAAGGAGGTGTACATTCCCTAACCCCTATGAAGTTTAACTTGTGACCTCTTAGGAGGAAAAACATGTTCTTAACAATTAGGCACACTAAGATTGTATATTTCTAAATATTTCCAAATAAATTAGTAAGTTATATATTTCAAAATATTTCAAAATAAATTAGTAAGTTATATATTTCTAAATATATTGAATTAATTAAATAAATTCCTAATATGATAATTTTTATAAATATTATTTTTCATTTTTTAAATTATCTTTAATGCAATATTCTTTATGTTTTGTATTTTTTTTTTCTTTCTTTCATGGTATCAAAGTTTGTTAATGGTTTTAAATGATTGAAGTTTGTTAATGGTTTTTTGAAGTTTTTTTTGTTAGAGATCATCATTGACTTCCCTCGTCCGGTCACGGTATTTTCATTTTGAATATGCAATTATGTCAATTTTTTATGGTGTATATGTTTTTAGAATTAGTCTATTGATTGAGGGTCTCACGAAGATGGGTGGCTTCTAAATGCTCCCTATGCGACTTATATCCTTTGCATCGTCTATGATTCATTAATTTTTTGCATTTTAAACCTTTGGCCCAACATTCAACTAACCTCGGTGTTTTAAAAGAATTTCTCCCAGCATCAGCATCCTTCATCTGAAATTTTCCGAGTGATTAAATGTCTTTGCGGTTATTGTGAGTTCTATTCTCTGTGTTTTTTTATATCTTCATTTTGTCTACTAGAATGCAATCTTCCTTCATCAAATGGAGAATTTTTTATCTAACCTTTGAGTTCCTTGCTCAACGATTTTTATTTGAACCCCTGTGTTATTTATTTAAGCAACATTTCTCCTAGCAGTACGTTCTCCGCTGGCAATTTTCCCTTCGATTTATCTCTGCGTTTAGCAAAATAAAATCTCCCAGCAATATGTTTTTTTTTCACGGTGATAACCATTCTCTTAACCTCTGTGTGACCACACTCCTTCCCAGCAAACCCCATTCTTCATCTCTGTGATTTTTCATGGAGCTCTCATCTATTTACGTCGGCAAAATCGATGTTATATTCTCTGCGTTTTTTCATTGGTTCTCTATTATTTTAGGAAGGATTATCACCTTAACATTTCTTACATGAGGACCCCTACATTTTACACAGCGTTTGTTGCGAATCTTGATGGGTCAAATGACCCCGGTGTTTTGATTGCATCAAATTCCGTTGGGTAATTAGTATTCCCCAACACCTTTGACCATTAGGTTTTTAATTGCGACCGCGTTTCAGCTTTTGGAATCCATTTATTTTTCCCTACGGTTTCCTTATTTTACTTAGCGTCTTTTAACACCATTTACCCAACGAATTGCTATCTTAAACACATGGGTTTTTTTTAGCTTGTCCTTCTTTGCAGTTGTACAATGATTTTGCCTTTCCAATCTTCGTGTTGGTCATGCATTTGTTGCGAAATCGGATGGGTAATATGCCCCCGGGTGTTTTTCTTGCATCAATTCCATTGTGTGATTAATTTTCTCCGAGAACATTTGACCATTGAGTCTTTTAATCGTACCTGCGTTCCCAACTTCTTTCTTTTTCAATTCCTCATGTTTTTTTTATTAACACACTGTTTTGCATCCCTAAAGTCCCTGCGTTCTCCCTTAAGACTCAGTGTAGTTCCATTATAATATTTCCCTGTGTTTTCTTTTTTTAAATCAACGATTTCGACTTAATATGATGCCATGTAGGTGGGGAAATGCACCTCTACGAATTTAACCCTCTCCGATACGAATTAGATGGTAGAGGTAACCAAAGTGATCAACGAAATTCTTGGGTTATGCAGAATGAATTTTACTTGGTTACTCATCAATTTTCTTACCAAACCCTACGCTTAACATGCCATCTCTGCGAGAGTGTGGGGCATAAATCCCTTCATTTTTATCTCTGCATGGGCGAGAATCTACCCACTGGACGTAGATTCAGTTAATTTAGAAAGTTGAAAACTATGTAAATATGAATAGAGAGAGAATTCAGTTATCTATTATTTTAATTAAAAGTCTATATTTATAAATAAAAATGTTTTTAATAATTTTCATTTAATGTTATTTTTCATTATTTAGATATTTTCAATAATATTGATATCAGAATAATATTCATTTGTAGGAAAAAGGTTTGAGTACTTTTCATTCATATTTTTATTTTATCTTAGATTATTTTGAATAATATTCATGTGTAGGAAAGTGACATGTATTTAAATATGGAATGTTTGATACTAAAACATGTCATCATGTTTACTTCATCTAACCATAGCTATTTAAAGATTAACGCTCAAGGAACGTATGACAACTTGTGTATCAAATCACCTCAAAGAACACAATGTTTTGAGAAGTCTTTAACCTTAAAAGTGGAGAATGTTTGATCATTTACTATTTTTGTTAATCATTCTCGTTGTAAAAAATTTAGGTTTTTTTTTAAATTGATTAAGTTTGTAAAAACAAAAAAATCAAGTGGAACTTTGTTTAATGAAAAAAAAAACACCTTAAATAAGATTGAGTTGGTCTAATTTACATCATTCCATATAACCTTATGTTGACTGCCCAACAACCATCTCGTGTTTTCGTTATTTTAATTCGGTATTTTAATGAATAACCTAATTTACAACATGAGATTTTTTAAAAAATCATTTTTTGCCATGTATATATGATCTACTTTATTGTTATCATTTTAGATTGTTCCTTTTATGGTTTACATTAATTTTGAGAGTGCTCTTGATGTTGTATTCCTTTCTTTTGTTCGGTTTGAATTTCATGACTTCCAACATGAAATTCAAATTCCATTTCATTTCGTTTTCTACAGAGTTTTCACGCCAACGAACAAACTTCATGATTTGGGAATTTTTCACTACCTCTTATTGAATTTGTCTGTTGTATATCATTGTTGCTTGTGAACTTTAAGAATGGCTTGGATGATTTTTGGTTCCATAATTGTTTATGGCTCATGTATTTTGTTTCTAGAAGGTTGCATGATTGATTAAAAACAGGCTACATAATTTGGTTATTTGAAACTATTTTGTTCTGAGACTAGTTTGAAATGATTTACATGACCTTTTATGACAAGCTTTGAATGATATCAAAAAGATCTAGTTATTATAACACAACATGTTTGAAATTTTATTATGAATGACATCCTACATAACCCATTTTTTATAACAAAGTTGGGTCATCAATAATTATCAAATGACATGAGAGTTGGATGATGCTAACGCCTCCATAAGGGTGTAATGATCTCACTTAATCTTGTAAGACCAAGTATAGAAACACCATATCTCAACCTTTATGCCGATACTTGAATTATCATATGTTCGGATCGGTCAGAACTCAACATAGTATTCTTATGGAAAAAACACATGTTATATATGGGGTTAAAACTTTCGAACTTTGAACAATGCATTTTGACCCAACGCATCATAAACATGGTGAAACATCATCGACGCTTTGGTGATATGGTTACCATTTCACATGTCATTCTCATTAAAGATTGGTATCATATTGAAACATGCATGCTTTAGACACCAATGACATCCACAACCATTCTTAAAATAGTTAAATGATTGATGCGTTGGGCTTGGTGATCAATAGATATTTGAATGCAAATCTTCACTACTATTATATGGCTATCCTCTTAATAGTTAGTGGTCAATTAATTATGTTTTCGTTGATTATTTTTCAGGATTAATGTTTCTTCGTTTGACCTGGTGATAAGCTTGAGGATATTCATGCACCCTACGAAATGAAGTGCTGAAGCATGTGGTATATTTACATGATGCCAAATTGGAGATGCAACCAAATCATGAACTGTTTGGTTATTCTTGCATCAAAGAAATAATAAAAAATAACAGTTTATGGGATTCCCCTCATTCCACAGGGAGCGGTTTTTGAACACAATTTACAAACACACAAAAAGGAATTTTGGGAAGTCGTTGAAAAAGAATCTGGCAAAGAGGTTTATTTACCTACACCTAGAAGGGTTTCTTCAGAAATGACATATTCTAGGATAGGGAAGTGATTCTTCGAAGCTGATGTTTCAAGATTTCGTCCGCAACATACTGGAGAGGTGATTTTACGGGGCACATTTTGGGAAAATGGTGAAGAATTTTGAGAAACTGTTGAAAACCCATTTTGCAAAATGGGTTGATTTAGCTTACTCTCTAGCAAATTCTGGAAATGGTGAATGGTTTAGAAGGTACGGGTTGTTCTTTGAAGTGTAATTTTGCATATTTCACCTAAATTTGTCAAAGAAGTTTCCAGTTCATAAATCAAGGATTAATACGGAGAAAGAAGATCGTGATCTACTTCAGTTATGTGGCATGGAACCAGTTTTGAACAGAATTTGTTGTGTATATGTGAAATAGTATGAGGACTGGATCATTACAAACAAACTCGTTCTATTTTATGTTGAGTTGTCCTGTTGTCAAACAAATTCGAATTTGTTGTTAAAACCAATATTATTTTGTGAGATCTGACCCTATCTTAAGTTATGGGATCGATACTCTTTGTGGGGATTTAAAAGGATGGTTGGAACTATAGATACATCTTGGCCTAGAACCAAAGATGGTCGAATGATTTCAAGACTAATGAAACAACACACAACATTTTGTCTTTAGACTTTTGTTAATGCTGTTTCATTGATGTTTTGTTTTATTTAATCCTGGTATATTAATGTGTCTTGTAGCTTTAGACTAAATAATCTGTTATATTCCAGGATACTTTTGTTATAAATGTCCTCCATAATTTGTTGTTGTAGATGTTGACATTGTGATCATCTCTTCAATTTGAATGATAGGATTTATCTTCGATTTTTAGTTGAATAATGAAATGCAATACGTTACACTCAGATTTATCTTATTGTAATCATTTGCGATCATAAGATCAAAGGGTTCAATTTGTGTTCCCTTGTCTGTTATTAAACTTCAGCCGCCAACATATGTTATGAATTGATTCAAAACAATTTTAGAATAGGTCTATTGTATATTTATCTCATAGGCTTGGTTGTTGGATACTCTTGATTCATACAGAGGCACAGATACATCAGACAAACTAATATTAGGTTATCTCTTTTGTGTTTTTTTTTAATTTCTGTCATTTATGTATTAGTGAAACCATAAATTTTAGATCAGCTTTTGACCATCTGCACATCTGTGTTTCATAGTTTGGTTAATTCAAGATTTGTTAAATTTATAGAAAGAAAACAAAAAATATTTAAATGTGTTTTCTTCATCTGCTTTTACTTAAACAATTATTTTTACATTCATTTCGTATGTTTCTAGTAAAACTTGCAATCTGTAAATGTTGTCTATAAGTGAGACTCTTGTGTTTTCTTTTTCTTCTTAAATGCATTTACAATAGTTATACCAGAGTATGCATATATATACAATATAACTTTATCATTAGTTAATTACCCATTTCTTTTTATTTTAGGATTTTAGATTGGCTAACGAAGCCACTAAACCTGTCAGAACAAGTTACACCAAACATCTTGGGTTACTTGGACAACCCCGGACCACACTTATTCTTCCAGTTGACGGAAATTCAATTTCGCCCATCAACAAATGGCACTAGAAGAAGAGCTAGAGGTAAATTTAAAGATTAAATGTTTCACCCCTCAGCTTTTCAAAATTCCATATTTATAAATCCTTCTTTCGTGTCATCTTATAATGCACTACAAGGCAAGTTAGATGACAAGCTAACTATTTGGAGTCAATCTCTTGAGATTCTTAATTTTTCATGGCTCTTGCTTGAATCATTGTGTTGGAACATGCTTTTAATGTCTCACTACCAGTTATTTCCAACAAGACAATTGATCTCTTTTCAAAACTCACCTTTGATGGTGAAGGGAACACATCTGCAATATACCATATTTATATCTTTTTTTATAAATGTTTAATACATAAGATCGTCGATCCTAATGCTACATGCAGATTGTTCGCTCTCACTTTCTGAGGTCGGGTTAAATATTGGTTTGAATCTTTTCGGGCTAATTCTATTCATTCTTTGTGTGAGTTTGTAATTGAGTTTTTATCATATTTTAACAACTATGATTATGATGAATTAAGTGAAGAATTACGTCGCTTAAGGAAATGAAATGATGAATTATTCAATGATTTTGCAATTAGGTTCATTCATGTTTGTACTAGATTCCCTTTGAAAGAAATGTCTCTTATTAATGAATGGTTTGAATATCTCGTTTCTCTCTCAGACAAGCAAAATCAATTAATCGTTAACCAATCTAAATTGAGCACTAACACTCAATCTCAAGATGGTTCAAATTTTGATGTTGATATTGAAGATTTTGAACCATCATAATTTTTTTCGACTTATTTCATTTTCACAAATCATGAGCAACATCATCTTTTACAAAATGCAATTTTCACCTCTAATCATTCTTTTTCAACGATGCCTCCTCCTGTCGAAGAAGGAACCTCTAATCTTTTATCTCTAGTGATTTACTCTCAAATTTTCCCTTACACAATGAACCAAATGGTATCTTAAAAACTATCTCGTACTCTTTAAAAGAGAATACAAAATAGGTTGATCATCTTATAGAAGGAGAGGGGACAAAACCATATCTCGAAACGCATATACCTATCATTTCAAGAGATACATTTCGTCTCCTTAATTCTTCTACATATTATTCCTTGTACCTTGATATTTTTGATCCAAATGTTGTGCAATTTCATGTTCCATATTACCTGGGAGAGAATTCAACATTATATAATTAGGTACAAAGAGATTACCGAATAGAAGATAAACAGGAAAATAATTCTACCCATAAACATATTAATTCTTATTCTCATCAATTATCCATGGGTAAATCAAAAAATGGTTTGAAAGAGTCTCAAATTGCATCTTCCATTGATTCATCTCAATTTATGTTTCAAGAAGGATCTAAATTTTTCCATGATCAATTATTTCAGGTTCAATAGTATAATCGGCCAAATATTATTATCAATGATGATTATTCAAAAATGTTGCTTTTTCCATTTAGTTCACCTCAAATAGTCAATCTTGAAATAGCTAAGCTCAATGGAAAGTTTCAAGAGAATGAGACACTTCTTTTTCGATCGAGAATCATGATAAGTTCTTTCCATCTTGATCTGACCTTTTTACAATATTCTTTCCTTGATATTCTAATACTTTATTCTCATCAAGAAAAATTTTCGCATGTGAATTCTTCAAAAAAATCCCATGTTAGTAATTGCATGTATTATGATAGGATTGCAAAATGGCTGGAGGATTCATACAAAAAGAATGTTCAAAGGAATGGTAAGATCATGCTTGCCTTGTTTTTAAATGGTGATGATAAAGGTGAGTATGATATATTTTTGTCATTTTTTGATATACTACCATCCCTGTTAGGAATAATTATTTTTTTCCCATTGCAGGGTTGGCGTTACTCCGATGGCTACATTGGAATTATGATTTTACTTAGCGTTTTGATTTTTTTAGTAGTTAGGGTAGGTTTAGGAGTAGGTTTTCTTTTAGTTTTATTTCTCACTGTCTCTCTTTGTAATAATGTAGTTGTGAACACAAGTGGGTGCACCAATAGAACCATAATATGACTGTTGTGAGGGAAGTCCACTTTGACCATTTTCTCTCATCTTTTCGTTGAGCATTTCCTTTCAAAAAATGTAGTATCATCATGAGATTTTTAAATGTAAAGTAAAGAGATAAGTAAATATGAACTGTAAGTTATACTCTAACCCAAGGTGCCATGAGTAGGACTGCACTCATATTAATATGGGTTTTTCCATTTTTCTTTTAGCCTCTCTCAAGAGATATTTGATGATTTCAGATCCACCCTCTTGTGAATATTTTTAATTTCCTTTTTTTGTTGTTTTTGTTTTTGGTTCTTTTCATTTTGGCTTGATTTTGATTTTTTTTCTGAATAATTGTGTCTATATTACCATTTCATTTGTTGAAAGGAATCATAACTCTTATTCTTTAGCTGCAGTTGATAACCTTTCAGGAACCTAAGCAGTAAGTGTTAAAACGCAGAACAGTAGAAGGAATTTTCTTTTCAAACAATGTTCTTGGTTTCTCATTAAAATCACAGGAAAACACGATTATCCTTAAAATACTTCTAACGTCGCCCCTTTTTTAATGAGAACAACTCAGTGTACTTCCCCATCCTAGAGATGATTTCTTACAAAAATCTGAGTATCCAAATCATGATGGAATCCATCAATACAGAAAAATAATTTGTAAATGATCAAACTTTTTCCAAACTATGAGATTTTCAGTATCACCCCGCTCTCTTGAATATCATTAAGTTTCTCCAAATTTATAAACAAATTCTAGAGAGGTGTAAGCACTACTATGTGTGGGAAGTGTTTGCAAACCTCTCGGGACACTGAATAGGTCTACTGGCAGTGGGTAAATGCACTTGTGATACCAAGGCAAATTCACCGGGGTACTGAACAGGTCAGCTGGCAGTGAAGCAATGCTGGGTTTGAGAAGATTCTCAGGTATGTCTTTTAATTTGATCAAGTGTGAAGATGTTTTTATCATAAATTGACAACTCTTGGATGGGATAGGAGTACTAGAGTGGGTTAAATGACATCCCTGCTGAGGCTATAGACGCCTGCTGGTAGCAGTGGTCTTGTCAATGGTATTGGAGTTATCTGTATAAACATCGCTACCCCTGTGATCGAAACGAGATACCAGATTATAATATTTTGGAAAGAACTTTATCCAATGCTATGTCTGTGTTATTTTTTCTGAGTTATTGTTGAGATGCTTGATTTGTCATTTAATTGTTTCTAATAATTATTTATGAGTCAATTGTTCCTTGATATACATTTTTTATTATGCAGAGATACCTTCTTCTCCCTGTGATTCACCATTGTTGGTAGCCCAACAACCATCTCATGTTTTTGGTATTTTTATGAATAACCTAATTTACAACATGAGGATTTTTAAAATTCATTTTTTGGCATGTATATATGATCTACTTTATTGTTATCATTTTAGATTGTTGCTTTTATGATTTACATTAATTTTTAGAGTGGTCTTGATGTTGTATTCCTTACTTTTGTCCAGTTTGAATTTCATGGCTTCCAACATGAAATTCAAACGCCATTTCATTTCGTTTTCTACAGAGTTTTCACGCTAACAGACAAACTTCATGATTTGGGAATTTGTCACTACCTCTTATTGAATTTTTCTGTTGTATATCATTGTTTCTTGTGAACTTTAAGAATGGCTTGGATGATTTGCGTTTCTAGAATTGTTTATGGCTCATGTATTATGTTTCTAGAAGGTTGCATGATTGATTAAAAACAGACTACATAATTTGGTTATTTGAAACTCTTTTGTTTTGAGACTGGTTTGAAATGATTTACATGACCTTTTATGACACGATTTGAATGATATAAAAAATAATCTAGTTATTATAACACAAATTTTTTCAAATTTTATTATTAATGACATCCTACATAACCCATTTTGTATAGCAAAGTTGGGTCCTCAATAATTATCAAATGAAACGAGGGTTGGATGATGCTAATTCCTCCATAAGGCTGTAATGATCTCACTTAATCTTGTAAGACCAAGTATAGAAGCACCTTATCTCAACCTTTATGATAATACTTGAATTATCGTATGCTCAAATCGTTTGGAACTCAACATAGTATTCTTATGGAAAAAACACATGTTATATATGGGGTTAAAACTTTCGAACTTTGAACCATGCATTTTGAGACAACACATTATAAACATGGTGAAACATCATCAATACTTTGGAGATATGGTTACCATTTCACATGTCATTCTCATTAAAGATTGGCATCATATTGAAACATGCATGCTTTAGACACCAACGAAATTCAAAACCATTCTTAAAATAGTTAAATGATTGATGTGTTGGGATTGGTGATCAATAGATATATGAATGTGAATCTTGACTGTGGTTATATGGCTATCCTCTTAATAGTGAGTGGTTAATTAATTCTATTTTTGTTGATTATTTTTCAGGAGTAATGTTTCTTCGTTTGACCAAGTGATAAGCTCGAGGATATTCATGTGCCCTACGAAATGAAGTGTTGAAGCATGTGGTATTTTTACATGATGCCAAATTGGAGATGCAAATAGATCATGAACTATTTGGTTTTTCTCGCATCAAAGAAAGAACAAAAAATAACAGTTTTTGGGATTCCCATCATTTCACAGGGAGCGGTTTTTGAACGCAATTTACAAACACACGAAGAGGAATTTTGGGAAGCCATTGAAAGAACATCTGGTAGAGAGGTTTATTTACCTAAACCTATAAGGGTTTCTCAGAAACAACATATTCTGGGATCTGGAAGTGATTCTTCGAGGCTGATGTTTCAAGATTTCATCCGCAACAGACTCGAGAGGTGATTTTGCGGGGCACATTATGGGAAAACGATGAATAATTTTGAGAAACCACTGAAAACCCATTTTGTAGAATGGGTTGATTTAGAAATGGTGAACGATTTAGAAGGTACAATCTATTCTTTGAAGTGCAATGTTCCATATTTCACCTAAATTCGTCAAAGAAGTTTCGAGTTCATAAATCAAGTATTAATATGCAGAAAGAAGATCTTGATCTACTTCAATTATGTGGCATGGAACCAGTTTTGAACAAAATTTGTTGTGTATCTGTTAAATAGTATGAGGACTAGATCATTAAAAACAAACTCATTCTATTTTATGTTGAATTGTCTCATTGTCAAACAAATCCAAATCTATTGTTAAAACTAATATTATTTTGTGAGATCTGACCCTATCTTAAGATATGGTATCGATACTCTTAATGGGGATTTAAAAGGGATGGCTGAAACTATAGAGGCATCTTGGCCTCGAACCAAAGAGGGACGAATGATTTCAAGACTAATGAAACAACACACAACATTTTGGCTTTAGCCTTTTGTTAATGGTGTTTCGTTGATGTTTTGTTTTATTTAATCCTAGTGTATTAATGTGTCTTGTATCCTTAGACTCAATGATCTGCTATATTCCAGGATACTCCTGTTATAAATTTCGTCCATAATTTGTTGTTGTAGATGTTGACACTGTGATCATCTCTTCAATTTGAATGATAGAATTTATCTTCTATTTTTAGTTGAATAATGAAATGAAATATGCTACACTTAGATCTATATTACTGTAATGATTTGTGATCATAAGATCACAGGGTTCAATTTGTGTTCCCTTCTTTTTTATTAAACTTCATCTGCCAACACATGTTATGAATTTATTCAAAGCAATTTTAGAATAGGTCTATTGCAGATTTATCTCATAGGCTTGGCTGTTGGATACTCTTGATTCATATAGAGGCATAGATACATCATACAAACTAATTTCAGGTTAGTTGTTTTTTGTTTTTTTTAATTTCTGTCATTTATGTATTAATGAAACCATAAAGTTTAGATCATCTTTTGACTATCTGCAGATCTATGTTTCATAGTTTGGTTAACTCAAGATTTGTTAGATTTATAGAAAGAAAACAAAAAATATTTAAATTTGATTTCTTTATTTTCTTTTACTTAAACAATTATTTTTACATGCATTTCGTATGTTTCTAGTAAAACTTGCAATCTATAAATGTTGTCTATAAGTGAGACTCTTGTGTTTTCTTTTTATGCTTAAATACATTTACAATAGTTATATCAGAGTATGTATATATATACAGTATAGCTTTAGAATTAGTTAGTTACCCCTTTCTTTTTATTTTAGGATTTCAGATTGGCTAATGGAGCCATTAAACATGTCAGAACAAGTTACACCAAACGGCTTGGGTTACTTAGACAACCTTGGACCAGACGTGTTCTTCCAGTTGACGGAAAGTCAATTTCTTTCGTCAAAACCTTATTACAAGTTGAGTGATGCAAAGTTTCATGACTCAATGCATTTTTCAACTTCGGTAGAAGAGATTATCATATACATTATCCATTAGATTACTCTTGCACAATGAAATTTAATATAATGAATGATGGTTTTAGCTGTTAGACTCCTAGCACACAATGAAAATATGATGTAATGAATGATTGTTTATATTTAGACTTCTTGTGGGAATGTAATTTTATATGACATATGATTTCATTTATGATAATGGTTAAGCAGTTAGATTGCGTGGCTTTATGGACTAATGCTAATGCATAATTTTTTACACTTTGATTTACTTGCGCGCATTGCAATAATGGTGATGCATGATTAGTTTAGTAATAAAATTTACTTGCACTCATTAATTTAAGTGGGAGTGTGATTTCTTCATAATTATTCTCTTGCACTTTTGAATTTAATGTGGATCAATCTTGTGTCATGAATTTATTTCGGTGGGTGACTGATTCAGTAACTATTTATCTCTTGTGCCATTAATTAAGTTGACATGTGATTGTTCTAGAGTTTGTTTAATCTCTCATACAAAAAATATTTAAATGTTGATGTATGATTGATAAAGATGATGATTACCCTTGCGCCTTGATTAATTGATTATTAGGATTCAATGATTGATCTAGTTGATGTGGACTTGATTCTTAGTGGGATGTAGACACGTCCTTGTTCCTCACAATAGTCGCCATCCCCGAAACCTTAAATGGTCAAAATTGATTGTATCATGGGCTTGAGAATTTATTATGTATCATGGAGGTCCTAACCTTGCATGGTAGGTTGGGTGGGTAGTCATTTCATCTTCATTATATGATTAATCATTGTTGTAAATTGTTTCGAGATGATTATGATGTGCTAAAAGGCAATGCTATTTACGTTTATGTATTGCTATCCTTTTGTTGACATTTTGAATGTGTCGTTATTGATTTCAATGATGAGTAGATGGTAATTCGTTTACTTACAATGCCATTGATTTTGTGTTTCTATGATTTATATTGTTGACGTTAATTTCCTAATGTAAAAAAAATAAAAATATTTTACCTATTATGCTTCTCTTTCCTAGTCGTAACAGAAGGGGTGTTACAACATGGGTGTCAAGTTTCTTATCAATCATAACCATTATATGCATATCTGATACTCCCTAGGCTCTAATTCAAATAACAAGAAAAAAATTGTTTCTCTATGGACACTACTAGAAACAACCAAAGAATAAGAAGTAAAGAAGCTACAGGTTATGAGAGATTCCAAGTTAGTAATTGATTGGTCAAGAAACAAAAATGTTGCACATAATATCAGACTTGAGCCAATCATGAGAGGAATCAATCTTGCATTTCTCTACTTTCAGTGGCTATATTTTAATCATATCCTTTATGAGATGAATATAAAAGTAGAGAAACTTTCAAAGGAGGCTCTTCTCCTTCCTATAAATTCCTTTGGTTGATACGGATTTTTTGGAGTAGAAACTGAATCAATGGAATGTTTTCTTTAACGTTGAAGTGGAGAATGCAAGAAAGAATGGAACCGACTGACTACAAACATAATTTTGTGTAAATTTGTAAGGTAGGAAAGAGGAAAAATATCTATAGGAGAATTAGTCTTGTTGTTTTTAACTAACAATCAAACTGTACTAGACAATCCCTTTTGTTTGGACTGTAACATGTTATATTTCCTTTTTGGCAATATCAATTTTTTTTTCAAAAGAGAGAGAGAGAGTTAAAATATGTAAATAATGTAAAAGGATTAAAATACTTAGGAGGGTCAAGAAAGACAAAGGAAAATCAAGGGAAAGAAATATGAGGAAAGGAGATTAGAACCAAATTAAACAATTCATGTTTCATGGCCTAGGTGATGAATAATATGCTTCCACTATTGGTTGGATTTGTATTCATTATCATGATTAAAATTATTGGGATGTTTCTCAATTTTTTTCTTATTTAATGGCATGAGATCAGTGATAGGGTTTTGAGGATAGGATTTTAATTTGGTCAGTGAAAAATAGGTGTTTGAAATTGAAGGAGTGCTCAACAATAACTTACTTTGATATACGATTGTGGGTTGTGTCAACAATATGTTATTTATGATGTTCTTTAAAGGATATACTAGTTTGACCAATATATGATTTGTCACAAGAATAATGAATTTGGTAAGCTCTTGGGCCAAGCATAGGGTCATTGTTGGCATAGGGGCAAACCCAGGGTTCAACGCTACAATAGTGCACCAACAAAATCCTAACTACCGACCCTTTCGAAAACACATGCGAAGCAGATGAAGTCTCACCCGAGGTAGAGGCAAGGGTGGTTGCAAGACTCAGGTGTCTACAACCTTAGTTGGGACACATATCTGTGATTCTAGTACATAATAAAGCATTTAGCACCATCAATTCCTTAATATACAATCAATAACAATTTCACTAGTAAAACAGAGCTTCGCATCATTCAAAATTATCTAAGGTATTCAAGCACTTACAATAGGTAGATAGATCAGATTGGGAAGGTCAAGCACTGAGCATATCCATATATATCAGATCTAACATTTTACACATCATTAGCACTAATCATAAGAAGATCTATCTAGTTATCTTAAAGAACTTAGCAAAAGAAGATATAAACACATTAACACAAGCACAAAGAAAGACAACACAGTGTTTACGTGGTTCACCCCCACCCTGGGGCTATGTCCACCAACTCTTCTTCTTTATTGCCTTCTTCAATTAGTTACAAGTCCAGAGCCATCAAAACACTACTCCGCAGAGGACAGAAGATATGTAAAGCTCACTAGATCCTTGTTCCTTGTGTTACGACACTAAGCCTTCCACCATCGGTTACAAACACTTGCACTTAGCTCTGCAAGTCTCTCACAGTCATGCACAAAGAAATTATAACCCTACTTGCACTTATGATACATCACATAGATGTCGATAGATATCTCTCTACTTAAATTGCCTATATATCTATTTATACATTACAAAATAGGCCTAAGCATGGGTAAAACCCATGGGCTGACATCCCATTCCCATTACATATTCCCAAAAACCCAAAAAGGGGACCAAAAGGGGGCCTGAGATCTCGTGATATCCGCTTTTTCATACGCTCCTCCTTCGATAGACTTTCGAAGTCCAAAAATAGGTCAACATGACCAAGAAACTCCCAAAACTTGGTCAAGGGCCAACAGGCCCCCAACACTCACCTGTGACTCGTCTCGAGTCACTATGGTCTGCCTAATTCTGCCTTGAATGCCTCGAGCTTGGCTCAAGCTACTTCGAATTCCTTCTTTGTTGTGGCCTCTTGTTCGGTGAACTCCTGGATCACTGCGTCATTCAGTCGCCCTTTTAGGTGTTGTTCTATTATGATGATGATCTATTCTATCTCTTCTCCTTGGCTTTCAACCTCTGTGAATAACTGGCATGCCTTATCTAGAATGGGTTGGAGCCTTTGAGTTATTTCCATTACTTTTCTCTGGATCATATGGATATGTTGTTGGGTGGTACGTTTCTCGTGAGACCTCTTCATTCTGTCTATGATCGACAGGGCCTTCAGTTGCACCTAAAGTGTGTCTGTGTGCTTCTTCTCTTCTTACAGTTGCGACTCCAATGCCTGTAACTCTGGGTTCTCAGTGAGGTTTTCATAGGTCTGAGAATTGCGGTTACTCAGTTGCTTGCACTCCAAGGTAAGAGATTTTAATCTTTCTACTCTGCTCCAGGCAGTTGCTTCCCTTTGGTCTCTTATCTTTTGAGGGGTCTTTGGTATTTTGCATAGCTCCAAGTTTGTTATGCATTGTTGTAATTACTGAATTATGTCTTCAAGTTGTGCCACCTACTGTGGAACTCTCTCTTTGGCCTGTACTTTGATGGTTGTTATAGAGCAAAGTGTTCTAGTGACCCTTTCCTTTACTTCGAGTTGCTCTGTGAGCAACTATTCCTTTTCTTTACGTAGCTAGGCTTTCTCTTCATTGAACTGTACTTGGAGAGAAATATTATCTCATTCTGTAGTACTGCACTTCTCTAGAAGGTCTTTTTGTAGTTGTGATAAATCCCGGGTGTCTTGTGCTGTCTATTCTTGAGCTTGTTGAAGGTGAGCTTCAATTGTATTAGCGATGCGGTGTAGTTGGGCTGGCTCATCATCTAGTTATGTTGTTCCCACTAACAGAGGCACAGTAGAAACTATGCAGTTGCATTGTAGTGTCTGCTGCACTCCTTGGAGCTCATCCTTAATATGATGGAACACCTCCTCCTCCTTAGCTTCTTACTTCTCTACTATATCCAGAAAAGCATCGTTTAGTGCTACGATGATGAATTCAAATTCGTCTGAGGTGATGGTAGTCTCAAATTTGCTTCTTGTGGCTTTCACTTTCTTCCAGGATAAGGGTTTCGGTGGGGAAGCCTTCCTTTTATTTCATGGGTCATCCTTGTCTCTAGGCGGTGAAATATCACCTTTCTTTTTTTCAACTTCTACGCCCTCTATCTCTTTGTCGTGACCTCCTTTCTCAGGTGAGATAGAAGCAATCTTCGTAGAGGTACTGTCTACATCTTGGGCATCCTCATTCTTCTTTGTCTTGCTGGGTCCAGGGGTATCATGCGCTGCTTCGGGACTATCTATATCAAATATCTCTGTGGGGTCTGTTGGAATGAGGAGGTCCACCAACCATTCCTTGGTGATTTCTTCCAAGTCATCCTCCATGAGCTTGTAGTATGATTTCAACTATTGTTTTTTCTCATCAGCACACGCTATGATATAGAACAAATGGTGGTCCACGCTGAATTTTATCAAGGGCCTGAACTTGTGGAGAGTGTTCGAGGTTATCGAAGGCTCATATTGGATAGTTGTCTTTAGCTGATTATAGTACATATGGAACACGACATTTGAATTCCACTACCTATTCATGTCGTTCCAATACCACAATGTACTAAACTTTGTTGCCATAGGTTCAAACGGCTCGATGTTCAGGAAGGTCACACCTTCTGGCATCTCCCATGCGATGAAAACAATCAGTATGAGAAGCCAACTAAAGTGGAATTCATTTCCTTCGTCCTGTGCTTCCCTGCAATCCAGTTCCAACTGGTTCACCAAGTACTTCACCCAATTCATTTGTAGGCCCTCCGCGCACATCCCTACGAGGTCGACTACAAAACCAATCACTTGGGTGGGTCAATTCTTGCGAACTAACTTTCCTATAAACATTTGGCAGGCTAGGTGCACTGCGACGCTCTGGATAGAGGCTACCTTGTAGCCTTGCATGCCCTTATCTACATCATCATAAGTGTCCTTTATCTTCTAGGTGAGAGCATGATCTACGGTCTTTCCAGGGTAGAAACCTGTGGTTCAGGGCCTTGCATGCTTAGCCCTGTGATCTAATTGATCAATGTCGGATCCACTATGATGCGGCGGTTCAACCAAAATTATCCTCCATGGTAACATAACATCAGTAGTTTGACGCATCGATTCACTTCTTGATGCCTTCCAAAGTGTGGGATATTCATGACGTGGAGCAGTGTGGACTGCACGAGGTTCATCTTCCATGATTAAGGGACAATCTTTGAGTTCCTTCCTTTTGTTCTAGTCAAGTACTTATGCGGGGAGAGATTTCTATAAACCTTCCTTTCATCGAGGTTGAAGTCACTAAATTTCAATGCTGCGATCTTGTCTTGGTCGACACGAACTACATGTACCCCTTTCGGGAGGTACGTCGTAACCAAGGTATACTCAAAATCTCCAGGAACATTGTCCTGATTTATTTCACCACTCAGAGGGGGTAGATAGGTGAGTAGTATACTTAGGACTAACATGGCATTCGAGAGATCATCCCTATGCTTAGTTATCTTTTCGTCTACAGGTTGGGATGGTCCAGCTCGAGTAGTGGATGGGGATGCTTTCACTGTCCTGGTGTATGAAGCCTGGATATCTTCATACATCGACATGACTCTCCCATCAATCAATTCGATGAGTACTTTAGTTACTGATTCTTCAACTATAGTGAGTTTGACAGACATACGCGCTCGGGATTTAAAAATTATCGGGGTCACATCTAACTTAGAAACTGCAATAGAATAAACTACAAGAGTGCAATGATCTATGTATACAATTCACTTAGTCTACGAGATCAAACTCTCAGTTAGCAAAACTATTTTTCATTCATGGCACGATCTGATAAGTAGGCAACTCGTTAAAAGTTCATTTGCAACAGTTATGAGACTCTATTAACTCTTGTTCGAGACATTATGGCATGGTCCAACGGTCTGATGACGAGCCTTTATTTCTTTTCTTCCCATTCGGAGCAGAAGTCGAACAGACATATTGACCCTAATGGATATATTGCTTCGTCATGGCGAAGTGCCATGTGTCGCTATTCTGATATCTCGACGAAGCTCCAATTCTGCAAATATTCTTTCTGTGAAGTTCCCTCTGGAATATTCTGTATCATTTCAATCTTATCCCTCTTCTTACTTATCTTTCTATCCTTCTTTCAAGTAAGCTTTGTCTTAGTAGTCCTTTTTCCATTCTGGTTCTCATCTTCTTTCGACATAGTCACTCCATGCTGTGGAAATTCTTTCCTAGCGTTCAGGGGTAATACCTCTTCTTTATCTCAGATAGGTACTTTCGTCTTCTATGAGTTCTATAATTCTCTTACAGCTTCGACATCTTGGTTTCTAGTGTCAAATATCTTTGATTTGTTCTTTTGTTCTTCAATCAACTGTGTGATCTTAATGGTCATGAAATCTTTTAATTCTTGTTTCTTCTTCTCCAAAACTTCTTTTTCTTCTTTTCGTCTGGCTTGATCTCCTTCAATCCAAGGTTTCCCTAGTAACATGGTAAACGGGGTGTTGTCTTCAATAAATTTAATAATCTCAAAATCTTCTTCTGTCAAAGTACCGTTGACGGTCATAGGTATTTGAGCGAGCCTTCCACATAGGTTTACGAGTTTTCATCTAAATAAACCTAGTCCTCCCAATGAAGGAATCATAGCAGGCCTTCCTATATCTTCCCAAGTTCTTTCTTTCATAATGTTGATGTGTGTTTCTTCATCTAGAACACAGTCGATGTCGAAGTCTCCTATCCTTATTTCGATGCATTCTTTTTCGTTAAATATCTCTAATAACCTAACATGTATGTAGTCATTCAAGGTTTTCTTCATCTATGGAAATACTTTCTTGGATCCTTTCTGGGATTCTGCCATAATCTTATTTTCTTGATCTTCCTTAGGGATTTCTTAGTTCAGATTCATTCTGTCAATCTTAGAAATCATTCTAGGGAAATCCAAAACTTCATTGTCCATATCCTCACAACAGAGGCAACGAGGTATTTCACTAGGGCATTCCTTCACCAAATGTCCCGATTTTCTGCAAATGTAATGGAGGGTTAATCCTCTCTTTCTTTTAAATGATCCCTGACCTCGTATGTACTGTGCACTAGGATCATGGTAGCTAGCCTACAAAAAAATCTTTCTAGGATCCGCCATCCATTCCTTAGTCCAAACATTCTTTCTATGCATAGGTATAACATATCTATCACTATTCTTATTAGATCTACCCATATCAAACCTTCTTTCATCTATTAATGCCCTAGTTTTCAAACTAGGACAGACTCTATTAAACATACCTAGATCCATACTCTAGAAAAAAAATTCCACTTATCTTACTTCTACAGAGCACAAAGCTTTCAGATCTAAAAATTTTAACTATTCTTACCTTTATGAGAGCATAGAGATTTTATATCTTACCGTTTTAATCAGATGTCCTCACTTTTACCTTTCTTAGAGCACAAATCTTCGAGATATTACTTCTTTCCATATGATCCAACCTCTTTTCTTCATCATAGAGCTTTATAAATTGATTAGGGTACTGCGCCCTAGGGCATAGATCTTCGTACAAAGCTTTTAGGTCAACCTTTTGCAAAAATATTCTTCTTCTTAGTTCCCATCAATCACAGTTTTAGGTCTCGAAAACGAAACCATTTGTTGGCATAAGTGCAGACCTAGGGTTCAACGCTACAACAACGCACCAGAAAAACCCTAACTACCATCTCTTTCGAAAACACCTGCAAAGCAGATGAAGTCTCCCTCGAGGTAGAGGCAGAGATGGTTGCAAGAATCAGGTGTTTGCAACCTTAGCTGGGACACATATTTGTGATTCTTGTACTTAATAAAGCATTTAGCACCGTCAGTTCCTTAATATACAATTCGTAACCACTTCACTGGTAAAACAAAGCTTCGCATCATTCACAATGATCTAAGGTATTCAAGCACTTAGCATACGTAAATAGTTCAGATCTGGTAGATGAAGCACTGAGCATATCCATATATATCATATCTAACATTCTACATATCATTAGCACTAAGCATAAGTAGATCTATCTATTTATCTTAAAGCACTTAGCAAAAGAATATATAAACACATTAAGACAAGCACAAAGCAAGACAACACAATGTTTACGTGGTTCACCCCCACCCTGGGTCTACATCCACCAACTCTTCTTCTTTATTTCCTTCTTCAGTTGGTTACAAGAACATAGCCATGAAAACCCTACTCCGCAGAGGAAAGAAGATCTACGCAGCTCGCCAGATCCTTCTTCCTTGTGTTACAACACTAAGCCTTTCACCGTCAATTACAAACACTTGCACTTATCTCTGGAAGTCTCTCACAGTCATGCACAAAACACTTATAACCCTACTTTCACTTAGCATACATCACATAGATGTTGATATATATATCTCTCCTTACATTCCCTAGATATCTATTTATACATTACAAAATAGGCCTAAGCATGGGTAAAACCCATGGGCCGACATCCCATTCTCGTTACATATTCCCAAAAACCCAAAAAGGGGCCCAAAAGGGGGCCTGGGATCCCATGATCTCCTCTTCATCTTGTGCTCCTCCTTTGACAAACTATCGAAGTCCCAAAATAGGTCTACATGACCAATAAAGTCCCAAAAGTTGGTCAAGGGCCAACAATCATATTTATCCTTATAAATTCTAAATAATTGTTTAAGATTTTATAGGGTTTCAAAATGGGTTTAATATTATTTTTATCCAAAATTTTAGAGATTTGATTGGTAGTGACTTGGATGTAGGGAAGAGAAATAAGAGTTAGTGGCTAGGAAGACGAGGATTCTTTCAGTTTGGGATATGGAGTAACCATTGGACATACAAGATTTAGTTATGTTTCCTTTTTCTTTCTCTAAGAATTGGGGAGCATAGATACATATGGCTGGAGTAATCATAGCTTTTAGAACAATTAATTTTTGTGTTGGACAATGATGGTATTGGGCATGAAGGTATCTATTTGTATGATTCTTCTTCTTATAAACTTGGTCACTGAGAGAGCCATCATGAAGACCAGAGATAAGAATATTCAAAATGGAAGGGAGATATCTTTTTGTATTTCCATAGTAAAATGGATATGGGGGAGAATGCTATTAATATGGTTAAGGAAAGAGATAAGGGAGGAATGGCCATGATGTTAGACAATGAATGTTTGATCAACAAATCTAAACCAACACTTTAGTTTGAAGTGAAATTTTTTTAGGGATAAAGTCCCAAAATATTCAATAAAAATATTAGTAACTATTGGGTATAAGGATGATCCCATGGTTGTACCTTCAATTTTTTCATATTATGTCCCTTTAAAAGTGAAGAAAGTATATGTGAGACAAATTTCAATAAGGTTAATGGTTTCAGAGTCTACTAATTTGGAGGTCAAGTGAAATTTGTCATTTCTTATGTAAGTCAAGTGAAAATTTTAATTTCTTATGTATTCTCTATTATATGAGGTATTTTATTTTGTCCATTCCAAACATAATTTATATCTTTTATTTATTTCATTTTTTGTGTATTTTTTCTAAGAGTTCCTTTGTGGGACCATGGTTCATTTAAGTATTCCATACTAGTATCACACGAGGTAAACTTCGTGCACATAATCTTATCCTCACTCACACCAATTCCATCCTCTTTTCAACTTTCTCTACATGTGAGAACACTTGCTTATTTGATAAATACAAATTTGGTTGTGAGCTAAGAATACAAGCCAAGTGGAAAATAAAAGGTAGTTGAAGTTGGTGCACTAATTGAATAAATACAAAGTTGGTTGTGAGCTAAGAATATGACCCAAGTTGAAAATAAAAGGTAGTTGAGCTTCGTGCATTAATTGGCTTTTAGTATTTTCAATGGATTCGAGGAAAAATGTGAAGTTGGACCATTTGGTATTTTCCATAGAATATTTTCTCAACCAAAACCAAAGTGAATAATTCCAAACTATGATGAAATTGTAGATATACCGATTTATAGTATATTGTACACACAATTCTTGGGTTATTGTAATCTTCAAAATTTAATTGAACACAAATGAAATTGAGCATTTTACTTATTGTATTGAAAATAAAAATTCATTGATGAGTTCATATAAAAATTTTCTTAGTTTCTAGTGGTGAATGAAATGCAATTAATGCTCCTCAAAAAATTATTTTCTACTATCACACCTATTCATAAATCCACGCTTTTAGATGACTACACTAGTTCATGGTTTATTACAAATTGGCCAATTTCGGTTCAAGGAAGAAGTGAATTCACAAGTTATTACAAAATTGCCAACTATGGCTCAACGAAGAAGTACAATGGAAAGAAAATTTTCATTATGAGGAGTTGTTGTTTGGAAATGTTTTTGTTACACTTAGTTATTTGACTAAAGTTCTCAACAAAATGTACACAATAGACTTAGAATATGGATATGTAGCATTGATTGAAAATTTGGATCAGAAATAAGGATGAAGGGGAAAAAATCATTTACTAATAGGTTTTTTTCGTATTGGAAATATTTTCAAAAAAAAGGGAATGGTGTAACGAAAAGAATCCGAACATTTACAAGAAAATGACTGCGGGTGATTCCCAATCAAATGGGGATTGTGCTTGGAATGGTGCATATGCTTAGTGCACAAGGATAAGTTGCATGAGGATTATACACATACATCAAGCACATGGCTAGACAAATCACCAAGAACATGATAATACAGTTTTTCAAGCAAGTAATTTCACCTTCACTAAGTAGAGGAAGTTGATAAGAGTTGGAGAAGGTTTCAAATTAGACTAAGTGTTGGGTGACCAGGATAAAGGATTTTTATAAAGAAAAATGGAAGAAAAACCAATGATGGGCCAAAGAATGGTAATAAGATTGTTAAACTATTCGTGTTGACTTTAATTTATCAATCTAGGGATGTGCTTCTTTAATGAGGTATTGTGCCTTATATGTGAAAATATAGTAGTACATTCTAATTTATAGACTTGATGAAGAATGTGTAACCTAAGTCTAGATTTAATGTTGTTGTCCCTTTCTTTTAAACATTGTTTCTCATGACCTTCACTATACTTTCTTAGGAGAAGCAAGAGAGGTTATAGAATTACTTTTTTGGTTGATATATGTTGTGGATTCAGTGTAACCCTTAGAAAAACAATAATAAAATCTTCCAAATAAATAAAGAGAAATAAAATTCACGGTACATCATTGGTGCCTAAAGACACCATTTCAAAACTTAAACAAATTTACGTATGATCATAATTCCACAATGTATAATTCACACTACATGTCATCATTATTTTGAAATGACCCATCGGGTCCTTTCTTTATAGTCTCAATATCTAACCAAATTCCTTGGAATGGAGAAGATCATGTCAACATACAACAATAAGTGGTCATAGTTGACTCCATCAAATTTTGATTTTCTAGTTAAGTAGTTGAACCAATTCGAACTGAACATCCATGCATCAAACCTGTAGTCAAATTCTCAGCAGGTCAAGCCATCAATCTATTGTCTTCGGTTGCTATTCGATTGTCCAACCAAAAGGATAGTCAACTATGCAAACAACTATTGTCGTATTCTATTCGACAACTTGACTGAATGTCTCCAAATATGAGTGGACCATCTGAATGATTCTCTCTAGTATAAATATGTTGAAACAACAAAACTTGAGGTTCTAACACCCCGTCCCCCCATAAAAGCATAGCTCTCGAGATTTAGGAGGTGAAATTAAGTCATCAAAACACCACCTGATAATTGTAGTTTCATATCACAGAGTTTAACAAACTCATATTCAAAAAATTGTTTGATAAAGATATCAACAATCTAATCATCAATTTTGTAGTACAAAAGAGTGACAACTTTCTCTTGAATGAACTTCAAAAAAAATGAACATGAAGTTCAACATGTTTCCTTTTATTGTGAGAAACAATATTGTCAACAACCTTGATATCACTTTTATTATCACTATAAAGAGTGGTCAAAGTATGGAGAGGAAACCCAAGTTCACCCAAGAGCTGGTGAATCCAATCTGCCTCTATTCCTGCATTAATGGTGCCATGATACTCATATTCTATAGTCAACAAATATACTACCTTATATTTATTAAATGACCAAACCAACGGTCTCGTGCTAAAGAAAAACAAAACAAAAAGCAGACTTCTGATAATCAGTGAAGCCAACTAATGTGCTTGAAATTCGACAATGTTTGATACCAAGGTGAGTTGTACCCTTGAGATGATGGAAAATTATTTTGACATATTTTTAGTGGCTTTCTATGAGATCTTGGATAAATTCTAAGAAACCACACTAACAACAAAAGAGATGTCACGTCAAGTGTGAGTGAGATAAATAATAATATTGATAATGTGTAGCATCGACTTTAAGGGACTGACATGTTTTATTCAGCTTAACTCCATACTAAAAAGAAGTAGCACATGGATTCCAATATATCATATTAAAACATGTCAAAATATCCAATACATATTTAGATTGAGAAAGAAACAAACCATCATGTAGAGGTAAAATTTCACGAATGTTCCATATAACTAAAAACATTGGGTGGGCAGAGGTTGTAGTGGATGTTATTTTTCGGTGCTTTTATTTTCAAAATTCATCAATGCACTCTTAACCAACCCACTCTAGTGCATTAATATAACACAAAATGCATAGTTACCTTTACAACTATTTTTCCCTGGTGTGTTTATAATTATTATGCACTCGTTTTTCCTTTTTCACTAAGCACCAATTATTTTTAGTTTGTGTATATATATTTTTAGCCATGGTGCATTTAATATAGCATGTTACCTAGTGTTTGTATAATTATTACATGTCAGTGAGTTTATTACCATGTGCACCAAAGGGTAGTCAAATTTTGAATATTCGAGGTAAGATGTTGATGTCATTATTTTTAATAAGCTCCAGTGCGTATATTATACTAACAACATTGGTTTGTACATTAAATTTATGATCCATATTTTATGAGGAGAAAAAAATGAATACAGATTATTAAAATATGCTTAACACAAAATAATAGAGATACAATAAAACTGGTTTTCTATTCAATAAGTAAATAAGATGAAACTGTAAAAATTAGCGGGAAACAGGCTTGCTGGAATGGTGGCAGCTTATCTCTGAGAAGAGATGTGACAGTTGTGCTCATTCGTAAGAATATGGTTACAATGAGGCTCTAAAGGCCTTTTTAAAATAAATAGGAATGTCAAAAACCTTAGACATCCAAAAACCTAACCGTAGAAGATGAAGTGCCAAAACTCATGTGGGCCCCATTGGGGTAAGTTAGTACATCAACTTCCCAGGGTCATAAATTTTGCATACGCTCTTTGTTTTAGGTGCATGATAGCCCGATGGAAAGGTCTAACCAAGAATAAAAAATTTCAACTGGCCTAGTTCAGTGGCTTCGACAGTCACCTACCGCAAATCCCCAAAAAGGTCGTTTAGGGCCTCAAAACGGCCCCAAAAGTTTGGAACTTGAAAAACTATCGAAAAACTGCCAAGGTGGAAAATTGTTTTTCGAGCTAGTGGAATAGGTGGGTGGCCACCGATATCCACCTGGATCAATCCTCCCTCCTTAGGAAGGAATGGTATCCATTGCGTTGAGTTCCCTCATCATATGAGGAATGTTCTGTTGAATTTGGCCCCGAGTGAACCACTTGCCTTGGTGTAGGATTTGCCCTGCTTTGACGATGCGATAAAGATGGATCCTTTGTTGTCGAGTGCCCTTGATCTATGTGTCCACAATCTGATCATTAGATGTCTGTTGCATGAAGTCAGGGTTGATCTCTATTGGTTTCAATTTCTTTGCTATCTCTGAGGTGTCCAATAATGGTGGGAAATATGGCCAAAGGAGAGCCACGTTGAAGACTAGATGTAGACCAAGGAAGGGGGGAATGTTGAGCTCAAAATTATTTTCACCCACAACCTTGGCGATGGTGTATGACTCATAACTGAGTGGGAAAATATTTCGATGGGGTCCTATAAGGCATTATTTCTACAAATGCAACCAATTTTTTTCGCCCGCCTGAAACTTATGTGGCACCCAATGTTGATCATGGCATTACTTGTACTTGGCATTAGACTTTTGTAGAATATCCTGAACTTGTTGGTGGATGTGCTAGATCTGCTCAATGATTCGGGTGGCTTTGTCATATTCTGGTGGAGGAGGGGATGATTCGACTGAGGTGGTCGCCAGGGGTTGTGCAACATCCATGGGGCCCAATGGTTGGAATCCTAACCCCACCTATGTTGGAAGATTGGTTGTTGTCATTGATGTAAATCCTAGTCATTGTTTTTCGACCACAATATTGATGAAAGTATTTGGACATGAAGGACAATGTACATGCAGAAAAAAAACCCATGGATGGATAATACACAACATGTTGTTTCTTGTGGTAGGTGGCATGTCATGTGGATCCTCATGGTTGAGGAGAAATGAATTATTGAATATGAAAAAGTGAATTGAAGAAGGAAGTACATGTAGGCCTTGAAGATAATTAAAGAAAATAATTACAAAATAAGAAAGTGTCAGTTCGGAACCTAATGTTAAAAGGAAGTGATGTAAATGGTATAAATACATATCATTATAAATTCATTTGATACAAAAGTTGAATTTCAGAGGAAATCATAAATAAAGAAGGTTGGATTTCAAGGGAGGATGAAGTCTTTTGGTGATTTGTTCTAAGGTATGTTATTTTTAGGTCATCTTACCATTTTATATATAACTTGTTTTATAGAATGATTGAGATGGTGAAATTGCTATGGTATTGAGAATACATATCAAGGTACCTGTGGTAAAAGTTTTAGTGCTCGATTCACTATAATTATGGATATACACTCTGTGGAAGATAGGGTTTTTGATGAGTCTTGAATCTAGTTAATAAACAGGTGTTCTGGGTAAAACAATCATAAATTATTCATAGAGAATCCAAATTAAGGGGGACCAATTTCATTGGAAATATTGTGGACTTTGGTTTCTTGTGTACGAGTTTCAAAATCAGATGTTAAATATTGATCGTGGGGCATTCTATACAAGTTATCTCTCCTTAATAAATCATAATTGAACAAAGTCTACCATTGTTTCTATAACTTCTTTTTGGGGAGGATTCAAGGAGTGAAACTTGGAGGAGTTTCAGAGAATACATTGAGTAATATTATCTACAGGATTAGATTATTCCAAGAATTGAAGAATTACAGAAGTTGAATAAGCCTGAGGAAGCATTATCAGGCTCTATGTGATGGTTGGTTGATAGTGATGATTTAATGTAAATTTTTATTATCTCTCATATATTCTTGGGTGGAAGGAAGGGGAAAGGATGGAGTGTTCAAACCTTTCTTTATATTGGAGTATTGTATCTTCCTCTTGGAGTTTTATCCCTCCCTTTATATTTGGAAGTTGTAGCTACCTTTGGAAGTCATTACTTCCCTTGAACAATAACTATTGATTATTTCTCATATATTATGCATGGTGTATTGTGGTGTATTGGTGTAACTCTTATACTATTGTTCATTTCTCATATTGATTCACCGCACTCTTATAATTGAATCGTTTAAGTATAAGTTGAAAATGTTTTTAAATTGTACTTGATACTGATTCACCCCCTCTCAGTATCAACAATTGGTATCAGAGTGGGTTACCTTCAATACAGTTTAACCACTGGAAGGAAGATTCTAAGAAGAAATGGAAGAAAAAATTGCAAATGGGATTCCACCATTTGATGGAAGCAATTTTGAATACTGGAGTAATAGAATCGAAAATTACTTGAAATCTCTTGGGGAAGATGTTTGGTTCTCATTTTCTTAAGGATGCAAAGATTTGAAGAAACCAAAGAGTACAGCTCAGAAGGAAGAAAAAAGGAACAACAAATTAGCAATAGATACCATCCTGAATGGATTGACAGATTCAGTGAAATCCAAGGTGGGGTCATGTGCATCATCAAAAGAGATGTTGAATTTGAATGTCATCATCCAAGGATTGAAAGAGATGACACTGAAGAATAAAATCATGAAGAAGAAATTATTCAACAAGAAGATGAGAATCTTGAAAAATTGAAGCATGTTGAGATTGAAAATAACAAGCTCAAAGACACGCATATAAAACTCAGAAGTGAATTGGGTAGTTGTGAAAAGATAGTTGTAAGCTTGAAGAAACAATTAGAAGACTTTGAGAAACTAAGAGAAGAAAACATTTCCTTGAAAACTCTACTTGAAGAAGAAAGAAGAATAGGAGAAGTAAGGAATGTCCAGATGATGAAGAAAGAAGAAGATTGTGAGAAACTTGAACAAGAATTTGTCTCATTGAGGAAGAGATCAAGAAAATCTGAAGTGCCAAGAGAATTAACACATCTTGGATGCATGGGTGAAACGTCATACAAAGATGATGCAAATACCAACATGAAGGTTGAAGAAAGAGCTACACAGACAGTTGATGAGAAGTGGACCAGGATACCAGAAACAAGGAATGATTACAAAAGAGATGAATATCGAGGAAGACTTCCTACCTTCAGGAATCAAAGAAACTTCAATCAATATGAAGGAAACTACAAAAGAGTAGATCATGAACCCATATGGACTACATCACAAAAAAGGACACTTACTCCAAGGTGTAAAAATTTCTTTCTTGGTCATTGTTATACTTGAAAAAATTTTGGACATAAGGCAATTAATTGCAGAAACAATGAAAGGAACAAATACGGAAGAAGCATGAATGGTGTAAATAGAAGATATGGAAATAATCATGGATTTTTCAACAAACGTTATAATTAATTATGTTGGTCACAAAGCAGGAGATTGTAGATACATGAATGAATATGTCTCTATGCCAACCAAAGTATGGATAAGGAAAGAGATTTCAAACAATGAAGATTGTCGAATAGCATTAACCACTGAAGAATGTAAAGAAGAAGATGAATGGTACATAGACAGTGGATGTTCTTCACACATGACCGGGGATCAAGACAAATTCATCATCTTGAAGAGAAAGGGTGGCAATGTTGCATTTGGAGATGATTCATTTTCCAAAATACTTGTAGAAGGTATAGTAGAGATTGGAAGAAAAAATGTAAAAGAAAAGAACGTTCTTTTTTTTGAAGAATTGAAGCATAATCTACTCAGTGTTAGTAAAATGTGTGATCAGGGATAAACTCTTACATTTCACTCCCGAAAATGTAAAATCAGATAAAATAACTCAGGAAGATTGGTTGCAATTGCAACAAGAAGACTGAACAACATATACATCCTAGCCATGAATAAGAGAGAGAAGACAAAAGCCACACAAAAGGATTCCAAGGAAGAAAAAGTCCCAAAGACCAAAATTAAGGATGAAGTATTATTGAGTGCCGCATGTTCAGGGGGAGAATCCCCAAAGAAGAAGGTCACCTTATGCCATTGAACTTAGCGGGAGAATCCCTACCCTTTGACATTGATTTTAAAGGGGTAGAGAAATTGGGATCATGATGATAGGGGGAGCATGAGTGTTTCCATCAATGACAAAGGGGGAGATTGCAGAAAGATTGGTTGTTGTCATTGATGTCAACCCTATTCATTGGTTTTGGACCGCAAGATTTATGAAGGTATTTGGACATGAAGGACAATGTACATGCATAAACAAAACACATGGATGGATAGTATACATCATGTTGTTTTTGATGGTAGGTTTCATCTCACGTGGATCCTCATGGTTGAGGAGAAATAATTTTTTTGAGACTTCACAGTATCCCACAAATATTCCCTTTTTTCCTCAGGGTTCCATCTTGTTTCTCTTCTCTTTAGAAATATGTATAAATACTGGGCAGCCAAATATTTTGAGATGGCTTACCTCTGGCTTCTTTTCGGTGAACATCTCTTCCGGGGTCTTGAACCCAAGTGCACTATGGGACAATCGATTTTGTACATATACTATTGTCATTGTTGCTTCTTCCCATAAGCACATTGGAAGATATTGATCATGGATCATGGCCTTCACTGCTTCCATTATCGTTCTGTTCTTTCTTTCTGCCACACCATTTTGTTGAGGATTGTAGGGAGTGGTGAGCTCCCTCTTGATCTCGAAATCTTTGCAAAAGTTCACAAACTCTTTCGAGGTGTATTCACCTCCATTATCTAACCTGAGTATATTGATATTTCTTTCAAAAATATTCTCTATCAAGGCTTTGAATTCCTTGAATTTATTAAACACTTCATCTTTTGATTTCAAAAAGTACACCGAGGTATTACAAGAATAATCATCAATAAAATATACATAGTATACATACCAATTATACATAGTATATTATACTATGTATCATCAATCAAATATAAATAGTATACTATGTATAAAATATACATATGGGTATGTATATTTTATACATACCGAGGTCTTACTCCTATGTATATTATACATAGTATACATACCCATAAGAATGAGTTCTAGGACTCCTTCTGCTTTGTTGTCTCTCTTCGAAAAATGTCTCTTGATGTTCTTCCCTTCTGTACATCCATTGCACACAGCTTCATGGTCAACCTTGAGTTCTGGTAGACCTGTAACTGCTTTTCATACGTATGGTAGTGCCTTGTAGTTGATTTGGGATAATATTTTATGCCAAAATTTACATGGATTCTTAATGGCATGGGTCATGGCTGCTTCTAAGTGGCCCTTTAGCTTATACAAGCCACCTTCTTATTTTCCAATGAAGATTGCTTCTTTTATGGTTTCTCCTTTCACCCACATAAGAACTTATCCATCTATAAAGGAAACTCTGAATTCTTTATTTTCTAAAGATAATATGGAGAGTAGGTTCTTTGTTAAACCTGGTACATAGAGTACATCCTTCATCTTCATTGAGTTCCCTTAGTTAAGCTTGTAGTTTGATTCTCCCACTCCCTTGATAGGGTATTGGTAATCATCTCCAAGTGCCACTTTCTAAGAAAACTTATTTTCTGAAATGCAAGAGAGAATATCTCTTTGACCTGTCATGTTCTTGGAGGCACCACTATCAATGAGCCAAGTGTCCTCTCGAGGTGTTACCGATCCTGAGAGGGACGAAATTAAAACATATTCTTTAATTTGTTCTCTTAGCATCTTTGCGGGTGGCTCTTCATCTTAAACTGCATGGGCATGGTGCCTCTTATTTTTTCTCTTGTATTCTTCTCGTCTAGCTGGACAATATCTCACAATATTTTTCATCTTGTCACAATGGTAGCATTGGACATATTGTTATCACTGAAATTTCGTCTGCACATGGCGACAAGAACTCCACATCATCAAAACAACAATGAAGTCATTCATGGCACAGAATTAAGTTCACAGCATTCCAGAAGAGTCAAAAACTATACAAAATAACCATAAAGTGAAGGACACTTCACAACAGTAGGGTGCGCACGTATGCGCGGGATAAGAACGTGTTGCGCGCGCTCAATGCGCCCGACGCGCGACTGTCCACATAAAAAGCCGCGCATCTGTTAATACGACACATTAAATTCTTAAGTCAGCCTCCCGACTGTAGATGGACCTTCCCCCAAGATGATTTGACATCCAGATCAGGGTCGATTCTGCGAAATCGGTGAATTAATGGCTTAAACAAACCCTAAACAGCACCGTGTTTACACCGGAAGCTAGTTACGTGACCGCCTGGAAAATGTTATAAATAGCAGTGAAGGCTCGT
>JZKD02S0989928.1:142239-163143 GCA_000966675.3 Picea glauca | reverse complement strand
AGGGGTTGAGATTTTGGGTAGAAGGATAAAGATTAAATCTGAAGGGTCATGATCTGCATGTAGGCTTAGAACCCTAGCTTACTAGTCCGTAGGGTAAAATACCCAACAACAGTTAGGTACTTTTCCGGTCATCTAGGCTACCTGCAAAAAATTAGTGTAACTAGAAATATGATTATCTTCAGATTGAGAGTACCATAAACAAAAATTAAGAGTGCCAACAACATATCTCATAATCCTTTTCACCATCTTCTAGTGAGAATCTTTGAGAGATTGCATGAACATGGAAACAAATATGACTGCATAAATAATATCTGATCTACTAGATGTAAGATACAACAGGCTCCCTTCTAAGTTTTTATACAAGGTAGAATCCATTGTGGGGCCTTCATCTTTCTTACTCAATTTTGTGCCTAGGGGAATGGGGGTTTCAGTTGGATTGTAGTCCTCCATTTGAAGAAGGATTCCATGAATTTTTTAAGATCTTCATATTGAATCTTCTTCTTTAAATCTTCCTCCTCATGATGTATCCAACTCTCCTTTAGTGGACTACAAACTTCTCTCCAGGATCTGTGAAGTGTCTTACCTCCCACGCTCTGATACCATGACAAAACAAGAAACTGTGCAGGAAAACAAGAAAGAGAGTAGATAGAACTAAGAACGAGAATATGCAGAGCACACTATTGTTTTAGCTGATAGTCTAGAGATATAAAGGAAAAAGAAGAAACTAAATCAAGAAACAAGGAACGGATCCTAACAGTCACTAGCAATCAGTTGAGATTATAGTTATAAGTAACACTGTGAACCCTCTCTAAGTATGTAACTCATATTGGGGCCTGAAGAAATATATGTTGTATTTGATTTGACAATGTAATAGAGATCCTTTTGGGTAGAGATTGTGTTTGTGCCAGCAGTTTTATCATCTTCCAGAAAAGGTCTTGGAAATATGAAGCAGGTTGTTATTTCAACCTCTTCATTTCAAAGAATGGTTCTTTCTGACCTATAAATTTCAGTCTTCTCCCCCCACAAAAAATATAGTTCTCTATTATACAAGTATATAGGAAGAATAATCACAATGGTGGATATCTCCATGCAAACTTTCATCATTACATAACACAAAAACTAGAGCTGTTAGGATCTTTGATAAAGACCATTTGGGATGATACTTAGAGAATATGTGAAAAGTATTCTTAAGAAATGGTCATATAGAAAAAATTATTCAACTAGATTGTCCAAGTTGACAGTAAGGAACATCATTGAAGAAGACAAGAATAAAGAGAAGGGATTAACATCACTTTTCCTTACATAAAAGGAAAAACAAATAAATTAACCGAGATCTTGACAAAATGAAATTTCATGTCAATCCATTATGAGGGTCCCTATTCCATTGAGAGTGGTCATGCTTAACACCATTCCAGATGACCTTGATCACCTTCAAAACATGTGTAATGTTCCATATTTCATTCTGGTTTAAAGGACGAGTATACTACAGTTAGGGTTTCAGTTACATGATGTTATATATTTCTTGCAAAGGTTTAATGCTCTAAACATCCCTGAGGAAAACAAACATCATCTTCACATACATATCATGTACCAGAACCTCAAGTTAGTTACGCATAGTTACTACTGCAGTGAGCATAATGGAATGCATTTTCCAAATATGTTTTCCATCTAAACTTGAATATTGCATACTGAAAATCGTCACTGCTTTAATAAATTTTGGCTTGTTTTTTGAACTTATAAACCGTACTAGAGGAGTGGTTTATTGTATTGTTGAATTTGATAAAAATAAGGTAATAAGGTTGAATTTGGATTGACTTAAACACTGCATTTCAGTATACACCAGCACCACTTTTGAATTATGGTTCCGAATTAGATACAGTCATAATATAATCAGATTATATTACAACATTCGGGCATTGAATAATACCAACTTGTTCGAGGAGTTGGCTACAACAGTGACATAGCTTGTGACATACAAGGGTTTATACATTGTAGGTCTAAAGGCTGTAATACATTCTATCATGGGATACATGCCTTGGGGTTTAAAATCTTATATTTCTTATGGCATCAGATGGTATACATTTATGGTAAATGCTATTTGAGTTTACCACTGAAATTGATAAAATGAGAAGCAGAGAATACAAAGAAAGAGAAGAACATAAATAATATTCAGTATATTGAGTATATGAGGAAAATAGTACATATGAAAAGGGAAGAGAGATGAGATAAATAGGCTCAAGAGAATCAAGAACATCAAGAAATGATAGTACAACTGGCTAGGATAGCTGGAAGTGTACAATCAGACTGTTGAGGTTACATTATATTTAACACTTCCTCTTAAACTCAAAAGTTACAAACATCATCACTGATAATGCCCAAGTGCTCTCTCTGAAAATCAAAAATGGATTTTCCAAGTGGCTTTGTGAAAATATCTGCGAGCTGATCTCGAGAGCCACAAAATTGAGGTGCAATGTCACCATTATTGACTAGCTCACAGATGAAGTGAAAGTGAGTGTCAATGTGTTTGTTTTTCTTGTGAAACACATGATTTTTGGATAGAGAAATTGCTGAGGTGTTTCACAGAAGATAGGAATTGGATCCTTTTCTGTATGTGACATATCTTTCAATATTCTTCTCAGCCACACAGCTTGACAGGAATTTGAGGTAGCAGTGACATACTCTACCTCTGCAGATGATATTGATACAATTGGTTGCTTCTTTAATGCCCATGAAATCAGGTTCATGCCTAGATGAAAAAAATATCCTGAGGTGCTTTTCCTATCCTCTAGGTTTCCTGCAAAATCATTATTTGTGTAACCAGAGAGATGATTATCATCAAACTGAGTGTACCATAAGCCAAAATTGAGAGTGCCTGCAACATATCTCAAAATCCTTTTTTCCATCTTCCAGTGAGAATCTTTGGGGGATTTCATAAACCTGGAAACAAAGTTGGATGCATACATAATATCAGGCCTAGTTGTTGTAATATACAAAAAACTGCCTACTAAACTTTTGTACAGGGTAGGGTCCACTATAGGGCCTTCATCTTTCTTGTTCAATTTTCTGCCTAGGGGTATAGGGGTTTCTGTTGGATTGCAATATTCCATGCAGAATCTTTTGATGATATCTGCTGCATACTTTTGCTGACAGACAAAAATGCCTTTGGTTGATTGATCAACCTCAATACCTAAAAAATGTTTCATTATGCCAAGATCTATCATCTCAAACTCAGATTGCATGGCATGTTTAAAACTGGTTAACTCAAGATTTTCACTATATATCATGTCATCAACATATAAACGTACAATTAGAATTTTACCATGCTGATCCATTTTGGTGTATAAAGTTGGCTCATTTTGGATGATGTTGAAACCACTTTTGATCAGGTAAGTGTCAATTCTATTGTACCAAGCTCTTGGAGCTTGTTTTAATCCATACAAGGCTTTCTTCAACCAATACACTTTGGTTGGCTGCTCTTGGACTTCAAATCGAGGTGGATGATCCACATAGACCTCTTCTTCTAAGACACCATTTAGGAAAGATGACTTGACATCCATCTGCTATACTTGTTATTTGTGTTGAGATGCTATGGTTAAGAGAGTCCTTACAGTGTCCAATCTTGCTATTGGAGAAAAAGTTTTACCATAATCAATACCTGGTTGTTGTGAGAATCCCTTGGCAATAAGTCTTGCCTTGTGTTTTTCGATCTGTCCCTTTTCATTGAGTTTAGTTTTGTAAACCCACTTGACACAAATAGTATTCTTATGTCTGGGAAGATCAACAAGATCTCATGTCTTGTTCTTCTCAATGGAGTCAATCTCTTGGTTCATGGCTTGAACCCAATGTGGCTCCTTAGATGCTTCTTTAAAGGATGCAGGTTGACATGATATTAATTCAATAAGATTGTGTTGTTCAATGTCATCCAACTGCTGATGGATTTCTCTCAAACTTTGAGTTCTCTGATTTGGAAGTTCAAAGGATGAGTCTCTACTGGAAGTTGAGTTATCCTAAGATTTTTCAGATTGTCCTTGTACATGCAAACTTGGAAGGGCAGGTTGAGGTATTGGTTGTCCTGAATTTTCTGCGTTTTCAGGACTGGGAAACAATGAATTTTGACTGTCCATTAGCTGATTTTCATATTCGTTCCAGAGTTGATTTTCCAGAAATTTTACATCTTTGCTAAGAATCATTTTCTCTGAGATTGGATTGTAAATCCTGTAAGATTTTGATGTTTCATTGTATCCAGTAAAGATGCATTTCTCACTTCTATCATCAAGTTTCTTCCTTAATTCAAAAGGTATGTGAGCATATGATATGCAACCAAATGTCCTTATATGTGAAACATTTAGCTTTATCCCACTCCATGGTTCTTGAGGGAATTTCATATTGATACTGGTGGTTGGAGATCTATTCAAGAGATAAGCTGAAAATGCCATTGCTTCAGCCCAAAATGTAGTTGACAAACATTTCTCTTTGAGTAGGCTTCATGCCATGTTCATTATTGTCTGAATTTTCCTTTCAACCACTCCATTCTGTTGTGGAGTATACCTGGTTGTAGTTTGCATGATGATGCCTTGTGATTTGCAGAAATTTGCAAATTATTTGGAGTTGTATTCTCCTCCTCCATTTGACCTAATTGTTTTTACGTATTTGCCACTCTATTTTTCAGTTTCAACTTTGAATTCTTTAAATTTTGCAAAAGTTTCAGACTTGTGTCTAAGAAAATAGATCCAAATTTTCCTGCTAAAGTCATCAATAAATGTTAGAAAATAAAAGATACCATCTATGGAATTTGTTTGCATTGGTCCACATAGGTCACTATGAACAAGTTCGAGATGTTGTTTGGCTTGAGTGGAGGACTGTGGAAAACTAGTTCTCTTATGCTTTCCAGGTATGCAAGACTCACATGGGGGATTTTGCTCTTTGGAAATAGGGAGACCTTTGACCATGGAGTGCTTCTGTAGAAGACTTAGACTTTGAAAAGATAGATGTCCAAATATTGTATGCCAAACCATAGTTTCATTGGGAGTGGATGGACTTTGTGCATATGATTGGATCAGAATTGCAGTTCTGAGGGTCAGAGAAAACATCCTATTCTGAGTCATGTGGATTTCAGAGATCAATTTTCTGTTGGGGGTTTTATAGCCATGATGCTCCCTCAAAAAGTGCCTTATAGCCATGTTCAATGAGTTGTCCTACACTTAACAGATTATGTTTCAGATCTGGAACATGATAGACATTGTTTATGTCTTTCTTTACATTTTGTTTAGTAAGAATAGGTATAGTTCCTTTTCCTTTAAATTTGACTAAGGAATCATTTCCAAGTGTAATATTAGAGGAAATTGAAGAATGAATGCATGAAATTAAATCTGTGTTACCTGTCATGTGATTGTTTCATCCATTGTCCAACAACCAGAGATCTTTATGTTGTTCTTCAGTCTTGTGGCATGAGAGAAACATACCTTTTGAGGTTTCTCCTGTAATATTTGAGACATGTGCTATGACTGAGGGTTGATATGCTTGCTTCTTCCGGCATTCAGATTCATAGTGTCCAAACTTTTTGCAGTAATAGCATTGTATGCTTGATTTTTCATTTGATCTTCTCCCTTTGCCTCTTTGAGGCTCGAAACTCGAATTCTGGTACCGATGTATGTGACCTTGGAAGTTTTGACTCAGGTTCTATTGTTTGTGACCTCCACTTGAGTGAGGGTTACTTGAACTGCTCCCTCTTCCTTGGTGACCTCTTCCTCTTCCTCTACCTCTCCCTTTGCTGAAAGAGAATTGAGTTTTGAAGGCATTGGCGATTGACTCATCTGTGAGATGCAGTCTGGTCTTGTGTGTCAATAGGGAACCAATTAGTTCATCTATTGAAAAACGTGATAGATCTTTGGATTCAAGGATTGATGTAATGACCATTTCGAATTTCTTTGGTAAACTTCTAAGGACTTTCTCAACAATGTGTTGATCAGGGATGGCTTCACCAGTCAGTGTGATATGGTTTATGATTCCCATGACTCTGGTCATAAACTGATCAATATTTTCAGACTCTGTCATTCTTAAAGTCTCAAAATGGGTCCTCAAGGTCTCCAGTTTGACTATTTTGACCCTGTCATTTCCTTGGTAGGTTGATTTAAGGATGTCCCTGGCCCGTTTTGAAGTAACAACGCTTATGATTTTTGAAAAAATCGATTCATCCACTGAATTTTGAATCTAGAATTTGGCTTTATTCTCTCTGTTCCTATGTGTTGTCTGAGCAGTTCTCTATTGGTTTGTCATGGTGGAAAGGTCTACTGGATATGGTTCCACATATACAAGATCCAATGGATCCCAACACTCTTGTTCCTGCAAGAAGGGTCTCATTCGAAGAGACCAAAACTCATAATTCTTTCTAAGAAGAATCAGACCTTGAGTTGGTCCTGAATTACTAGACGTGGCCATCTTTAAAGAATTTAAAAACAACAAAAAAAAATTGTTGGTAAATTTTGTGTTTACTTGTTGCCTACGCATAAAACCAGGTATTCGAAGTTATTTCAGTGACTTCAGATAGAAAAACATTGTGTAGACCTCTTCTTTGACCTCCATCTAGCTGGATCTGACTATCCGAGCGTGAGATTTGTGTATTCAGAGCTCTGAGCTCTGTTATTTTTAAATTGTTTAAAATGTAATGGTAGAATTGGTCCAAATGCAAACTCATCCCCACATGAGTAAGTATTGAGTACGAGCTCCTTCTCCACATGACCAGTACCCATGACCAATGGCTTAGATCATAAAGAGCACATCGTGTTTCGCGACCTCGAGAGTAAAAGTGTGTGAGCCACTCCTAACTCTCCAACTCCTGAACTCCGAAAGGGGCTTAACAAGCCCTCTACTCCTCTCATATCCTTCCTCCACATGACCACAATGCTATGAAAATGGTCCACTCTTCATGATTTCACAGTTCATGATGTTGCGATGCAACTCCAATCTTTCCTCCTTGGAATCCTGAAATCTGAAATTCTGATCTATCCTCTGCTACAGATCAACGGTCCAGATCCTCCTATGATCTGACGATCTAGATCCTTTAGGGATTTCACGAATAATTATTTCGTGACCATTGAACTCTCATCATGATGTTCTCCAAACATCGAACTCCGAAATGTCAAAATTTTGGAGCCCCCCAAATCAATGATTCATGCTCCTCTTGATCTGATGGCTCAGATCACGTCGGAATTTCGTGTTTCGTGAGTTCTTAGAACTCTTTCCTCTGATTTATCAATTGCCGAAATTGTGATGGTGCTTGGATCTTCTGCCACCTGTCCTTTGATATGGAGAGTCATGATTTCTCCCGAGTCTTCACCTTCATTCTCTCAATGCGAAAACGTCGATCCAGATCCAATGGTTGTAGTGATTTCGTGATTTCGGGATTTCACCTATCGGGTTATGGAGTGCAGTCTCCTCTTCTTATCCAACTCCTAATTCCCGAATTCTTGATAGAATCACATCAACAAATCATGATATTTCTCGATCCAACGGCTCAAATCAAGTCGTGTTTTCGTGATTCATGAATTCTTACTGTCGTATTCTCTGACCTTTACTCCCTGCGAGTGAGCGAAATGCTGAGATATTGCCACATATCCTCCTTGATGGATGGTCCCAATGATTTCAGGATTTCGCGACTTCGTAAGTCGAATTTTCTCCTGTGCGCTCCAGAGGACTAAACCTCGTGCACTTTCTCCCGAATTCGACGACTATCAGTCCTCTACGCTAAATATGATGACTGGAAATCTTTTTCCTTTTCTACATGCTCCTCGTCCTTTCTGAACTCGATCGATGGCTCAGATTTGTTTGCAGGGCCGATCTTACGATTGCTATGTTTTTCCTTTGTTTCTTTGGCTTGTCCTTTGGTGCTTTTTGCAGAATTATCTCCGTAAAAAGGAATTTCACGAACTCTTTAAAGAAATTATGAATTTTTTCTCTTCTGCGGCTTTGTTTCCTCAATCTTTTATGAATTTCACGATTCTTTGCCTTCTGCAGCTCTAACTCCTCAATCTTTTGAGTGTATTTCTCTATGATTTCTTGCGTTTTCTTTCTACAACGATCTTTTGAGTGGATAGCGGACTACAGATTTCTCTCCAGGCTTTGTGAACAATCTGCATCCCATGCTCTGTTCACAGTGTAAGCTCTGCGCTTCTTAGGATGGGGCTGCTCTCCAATCTATGTGAAGAGGCTTACGTTTAAAGCTCTGATACCATGATAAAATGAGAAGCAGAGAATACAAAGAAAGAGCAGAACATAAATAGTATTCAGTATATTGAGTATATGAGGAAAAGAGTACATATTAAAAGGGAAGAGAGATAAGCTAGATAGGCTCAAGTGAATCAGGAACATCAAGAAACGATAGTATAGCTGGCCAGGACAACTGGCAAGTGTACATTCATACACTTGAGGTTATATTATATTTAACAGAAATCATATGATGGAACTATTCACTTACATGCATGCACTGCCATTCTTTGAAGGAAATATTTGTACATTGCATTAGAAATTGCTTACCTCCCATTAAATTGTTATTGTGGTTCATGGTCATTTATGATAAATGGTTTCTTTAAAATCTTGTCATACCTTATAGAAATACCTTACATACATATAGTTCCATTATCTGATTCCGAATTATCAGAAACAGTGGCCCAAGGGTATAAGTTTTATTGGTTGTTGGCCTATATTATGAATCTAGTTACCTAATGAGTTATAATTTACATATTTCATTTATTCATGTTGAAGAGCTAACAAATAGTTTATGAAATTAGTTTTGGGCGGATATGAATTCCCTTTGTGTCCTTGGTTTATCCACCCTTTTATCTCAAAGGTTCACTGCAAATAGATATCCTCTCTTTATCTTCTACTGAGGATTCTTCCTGCTAGGAATTTAGGGTATTTGGGAGTGACATTGTGATTTGTCCTAATTGAGAAACCATAATAGTTGAATTTTTTAGAGTGTGTTGTAATTAGATAGCTCCGATGAATAAGATAATGGGTTGATCCTATGCTTGTCTCTTTTGATCTCTTGTGATTGTTTTGGGGTTTCTTTCCTCCCTGCTTACCTCTATTAGGTGAGATGATTCAGATATGAATTTGTTCCTGGGGAAGGGTGACTTCAAGAAAGACTCCAATTATTATGTTTAATAATTGGGTATGATCTACTTGAAAGGAAAGCAATGCACAAGAACCTTATGTTATTCAAAGCATGGTTACCTGATCAAATGTTYGTTGKACATGTTRGTSTAGACTAATGATCATTGTGGAAATGTTTTTGAATTACTAGTAAAACATGGAGTTACAATACAATGGTGGACTAAAACACCAAATATGTGCATGAATCTAGATAAACAAGCTCTAAGAACATGGAATTTTTGTGTTGGATTGATTGTTTTGTTTCACCATTTTCTTGCTTGATTTTAATGCTCTTTACATCTAACCCTTGAAGTTTGTATGGAAGGTTTGTAATGAGATAGAAGGTATGTAGAGGGTGAGCTAGGAAATCTTTGTAACCTTGATGGGTTCTATTAGGGGATAAATTATAGGTTATAGGGATGAGTGATGTGATTAATTGGAATTACCTGAGTGGTTGCGAGGAAGGATTGAATAGTAAATTTGTTCAACACCGAGTATAATAGTAATCGAAATTACCTAAGTGGTTGCGAAGAAGGATTGAATATTAAAGTTGTTGTTGTCTCTATTATTGTTCAAACGTTTTATAAATAAACCTACCAAACAACATATCGTTGTCTCCCATATATTTGATAATTTGATTATTATGAGAAGATTTATTAAATTTTATAAATAAACCTACCAAATAACATATCTTTATGTTCCATATGGTTGAGAAGAAGGATTGAATAGTAAATTTGTTGTTGTCTCTATCATTGTTCAAAAGTTTTATAAATAAACCTACCAAACAACATATCGTTGTCTCCCATATATTTGATAATTTGATTATTTTGAGAAGATTTATTAAATTTTATAAATAAACCTACCAAATAACATATCGTTATGTTCCATATATTTGATGATACATATATTTGATGATAAAAAAATTATTATAGCAGAGATCATATTAACTATTGTTTGCATGCATGCAGATTACACGAGTTCCCTGAATACCTTCTGAGAAAATACATTGGACACTTTATCATCATAAATGTTTTCGATCAACTTAATTACATGAAGAAGACTAAAAAATACATAAACAATATAAATCTCCATGATAATGACACTATAAATCCACTATGTTAATGTTGCACGCTTAAACCAAAATAAAGATATGGTTACCATTTCACATGTCATTTCACATGTCATTTACCATGACACTATAAATCCACTATGTTAATGCTGCACGCTGACACTTTGGCGATATGGTTACCATTTCACATGTCATTCTCATTAAAGATTGGGATCATATTGAAACATGCATGCTTTAGACACCAAGGAAATTCAAAACCATTCTTAAAATAGTTAAATGATTGATGTCTTGGGCTTGGTGATCAATAGATATCTGAATGCAAATCTTGACTATGGTTATATGGCTATCCTCTTAATAGTCAGTGGTTAATTAATTCTATTTTTGTTGATTATTTTTCAGGAGTAATGTTTCTTCGTTTGACCCAGTGATAAGCTCGAGGATAGTCATGTGCCCTACGAAATGAAGTGTTGAAGCATGTTGTATTTTTACATGATGCCAAACTGGAGATGCAACTAGATCATGAACTATTTGGTTTTTCTTGCATCAAAGAAAGAACAAAAAATAACAGTTTTTGGGATTCCCATCATTCCACAGGGAGTGATTTTTGAATGCAATTTACAAACACACGAAGAGGAATTTTGGGAAACCATTGAAAACACATCTGGTAAAGAGGGTTATTTACCTAAACCTATAAGGGTTTCTCAGAAATGACATATTCCAGAATCTGGAAGTGATTCTTTGAGGCTGATGTTTCAACAGACTAGAGAGGTGATTTTACCGGGCACATTACGGGAAAACAATGAAGAATTTTGAGAAACTGCTGAAAACACATTTTGCAGAACAGGTTGATTTAGAAATGGTGAACAATTTAGAAGGTACAAGCTATTCTTTGAAGTGAAATTTTCCATATTTCACCTAAATTCGTCAAAGAAGTTTTGAGTTCATAAATCAAGGGTTAATATGGAGAGAGAAGATCTTGATCTACTTCAGTTATGTGGCATGGAACCAGTTTTGAACAGAATTTGTTGTGTATTTGTTAAATAGTATGAGGATTGGATCATTAAAAACAAACTCATTCTATTTTATGTTGAATTGTCCCATTGTCAAACAAATTCAAATATGTTGTTAAAACCAATATTATTTTGTGAGATCTGACCCTATCTTAAGATATGGTATTGATACTCTTTATGGGGATTTAAAAAGGATGGCTGGAACTATAGAGGCATCTTGGCCTTGAACCAAAGAGGGACGAATGATTTCAAGACTAATGAAACAACAGACAACATTTTGGCTTTAGCCTTTTGTTAATGGTGTTTCGTTGATGTTTTGTTTTATTTAATCCTAGTATATTAATGTGTCTTGTATCTTTAGACTCAATGATCTGTTATATTCTAGGATACTCCTGTTATAAATTTCGTCCATAATTTGTTGTTGTAGATGTTGACACTGTGATCATCTCTTTAATTTGAATGATAGGATTTATCTCCGATTTTTAGTTGAATAATGAAATGCAATACGTTACACTCATATTTATATTACTGTAATGATTTGAAATCATAAGATCACAGGGTTCAATTTGTGTTACCTTCTCTGTTATTAAACTTCAACAGCCACCACATGTTATGAATTTATTCAAAGCAATTTTAGAATAGGTCTATTGCAGATTTAGCTCATAGGCTTGGTTGTTGGATACTCTTGATTCATATAGAGGCACGAATACATCATACCAACTAATTTCAGGTTAGTTGTTTTGTGTTTTTTTTTTAAATTTCTGTCATTTATGTATTAATGAAACCATAAAGTTTAGATCATCTTTTAACTATCTGCACATCTGTGTTTCATAGTTTGGTTAATTCAAGATTTGTTAGATTTATAGAAAGAATTTTTTTTTATTTAAATTTGATTTCTTTATTTTCTTTTACTTAAACAATTATTTTTACATTCATTTCATAAGTTTCTAGTAAAACTTGCAATCTGTAAATGTTGTCTATAAGTGAGACTCTTGGTGTTTTATTTTTCCGCTTAAATACATTTACAATAGTTATATCAGAGTGTGTATATATATACAGTATAGCTTTAGCATCAGTTAGTTACCCCTTTCTTTTTATTTTAGGATTTCAGATTGGCTAATGGAGCCATTAAACCTAGCAGAACAAGTTACATCAAACGACTTGGGTTACTTAGACAACCCCGGACCAGACTTGTTCTTCCAGTTGAAGAAAAGTCAATTTCTTTCATCAAAACCTTATTACAAGTTGAGTGATGCAAAGTTTCACGAATCAATGCATTTTTCAACGTATGTAGAAGAGATTATCATATACATTATCCATTATATTACTCTTGCGCAATGAAATTTATTATAATGAATGATGGTTTTAGATGTTAGACTCCTAGCACACAATGAAAATATGATGTAATGAATGATTGTTTATATTTAGACTTCTTGTGCGAATGGAATTTTATATGACGGATGATTTCATTTATGATAATGGTTACGCAGTTAGATTGCGTGGCTTTATGGACTAATGCTGATTGTTCTAGAGTTTGTTTAATCTCTCACACAACAAATATTTAAATGTTGATGTATGATTGATAAAGATGATGATTACCCTTGAGCCTTAATTAATTGATGATTAGGATTGAATGATTGATCTAGTTGATGTGGACTTGATTCTTAGTGGGATGTAGACACCTCCTTGTTCCTCACAACAGCCTCCATCCCTGAAACCTCAAATGGTCAAAATCAATTGGATCATGGGATTGAGCATTTATTATGTGTCCTGGAGGTCATAACCTTTAATGGTAGGGTGGGCGTGTAGTCATTTTATCTTCATTATCTGATTGATCATTGTTGTAAATTGTTTTGAGATGATTATGATGTGCTAAGAGGCTACGCTATTTACGTTTATGTATCGCTATCCTTTTGTTGACGTTTTGAATGTGTCGTTATTTATTTCAATGATGAGTATATGGTAATTCTTTTACTGACAATGCCGTTGATTTTGCGTTGCTATGATTTATATTGTTGACGTTAATTTCCTAATGTAAAAAAAATAAAAATATTTTACCTATTATGCTTCTCTTTCCTAGTCGTAACAGAGGGGGTGTTACAACATGGGTGTCAAGTTTCTTATCAATCATAACCATTATATTCATATCAGATACTCCCTAGGCTCTAATTCCAATAACAAGGAAAAAAATATTTCTCTATGGACACTACTAGAAACAACCAAAGAATAAGAAGTAAAGAAGCTAGAGGTTATGGGAGATTCCAAGTTAGTAATTGATTGGTCAAGAAATAAAAATGTTGCACATAATATCAGACTTGAGCCAATCATGAGAGGAATCAATCTTGAATTTCTCTACTTTCAGTGGCTATATTTTAATCAATCTTGCATTTCTCTACTTTCAGTTCTCTTATGCTTTCCAGGTATGCAAGACTCACATGGGAGATTTTGCTCTTTGAAAATAGGGAGACCTTTGACCATGGAGTGCTTTTGTAGAAGACTTAGACTCTGAAAGGGTAGATGTCCAAATATTGTATGCCAAACCATAGTTTCATTGGGAGTGGATGGACTTTGTGCATATGATTGGATCAGATTTGCAGTTCTGAGGGTCAGGGGAAACATCCTATTCTGAGTCATGTGGATTTCAGAAATAAATTTTCTGCTAGGGGTTTTATCATATATCCTGCATGATGCTCCCTCAAAAAGTACCTTATAGCCATGTTCAATGAGTTGTCCTACACTTAACAGATTATGTTTCAAATCTGGAACATGATAGACATTGTTTATGTCTTTCTTTACATTTTGTTTAGTAAGAGTAGGTGTCGTTCCTTTTCCTTGAAATTTGACTAAGGAATCATTTCCAAGTGTAATATCAGAGGAAATTGAAGAATCAATGCATGAAAGTAAATCTTTGTTACCTGTCATGTGATTGTTGCATCCACTGTCCAACAACCATAGATCTTCATGTTGTTTTTCAGTCTTGTGACATGAGAGAAACATACCTTCTGAGGTTTCTCCTGTAATATTTGAGACCTGTGCTATGACTGAGGGCTAATCTGCTTGCTTCTTCTGGCATTCGGATTCATAGTTTCCAAACTTCTTGCAATAATAAAATTGTATGCTTGATTTTTCATTTGATCTTCTCCCTCTGCCTCTTTGAGGCACGAAACTCGAATTCTGGTATGGATATCTGTGACGTTGGAAGTTTTGATTCGGGTTCTATTGTCTGTGACCTCCACTTGAGTGAGGGTTACTTGAACTGCTCCCTCTTCCTTGGTGACCTCTTCCTCTTCCTCTACCTCTCCCTCTGTTGAAAGAGAATTGAGTTTTGAAGGCATTGGCGATTGACTCATCTATGAGATGCAGTCTGGTCTTGTGTGTCAATAGGGAACCAATTAGTTCATCTGTTGAAAAACGTGACAGATCCTTGGATTGAAGGATTGCTGTAACGACCATTTCGAATTTCTTTGGTAAACTTATGAGGACTTTCTCAACAATGTGTTGATCAGGGATGGCTTCACTAGTCAATGTGATATGGTTTACGATTTCCATGACTTTGGTAATAAACTGATCAATATTTTTAGACTCTGTCATTCTTAAAGTCTCAAAATGTGTCCTCAAGGTCTGCAGTTTGACTGTTTTGACCCTGTCATTTCCTTGGTAGGTTGATTTAAGGATGTCCCAGGCCCGTTTTGAAGTAACAACGCCTGTGATTTTTGAGAAAATCGAGTCATCCCCTGAATTTTGAATCAAGAATTTGGCTTTATTCTCTCTGTTCCTCTATGTTGTCTAGAAGCAGTTCTCTATTGGTTTATCATGGCGGAAAGTTCTACTAGATCTGGTTCAACATATCCAAGATCCACTAGATCCCAACACTCTTTTGCTTGCAAGAAGAATCTCATTCGAAGAGACCAAAACTCATAATTCTTTCCAAGAAGAATCAGACCTTGAGTTGGTCCTAAATTGCTAGACGTGGCCATCTTTAAAGAATTTAACAACAAAAAAAAAATTGTTGCTAAGTTTTGTGTTTACTTGTTGCCTACGCATAAAACCAGGTCTTCGAAGTTCTTTCAGTGACTTCGGACAGAAAAATGCTATGTATACCTCTTCTTTGACTTCGATCTGGCCGGATCTCACTATCCGAGCGCGAGATTTGTGTATTCATAGCTCTGAGCTCTGTTATTTTGCAATTGTTGAAAATGTAATGGAAGAATTGGTCCAAATGAAAACTCAGCCCCACGTGAATAAGTACTGAGTGCGAGCTCCTTCTCCATGTGACCACTACCCATGACCAATAGCTTAGCTCATAAAGAGCACATCGCGTTTCGCGAGCTCGAGAGTATAAGTGTGTGAGCCACTCCTGAACTCCGAAAGGGGCTTAACGAGCCCTCAACTCCTCTTGTATCCTTCCTCTACACGACCACAACGCTATGACCACAATCCACTTTTTAGGATTTCACAGTTCACGAAGTTGCGATGCAACTCCAATCTTTCCTCCTTGGAATCCCGAAATCTGAAATTCTGATCTATTCTCTATTGCGGATCAATGGTCCAGATCCTCCTATGATCCGACGATCCAGATCCTTTAGGCATTTCGTGAATCATTATTTCACAACCCTTGAACTCTCGTCACGATGTTCTCCAAATCCCAAACTTAGAAATGTCAAAATTTTGGAGCCTCCCAAATCAACGATTCATTCTCCTTCTGATCTGATGGCTCAGATCACATCGAAATTTTGTGTTTCATGAGTTCTCATAACTCTCACCTCTAATTTATCAATTGTCGAAACCGCGATGGTGCTTGGATTTGCTGCCACCTGTCCTTTGATATCGACAGTCATTATTTATCCCCAGTCTTCACCTTCATTCTCTCAATGCCAAAACGTCGATGGCTTCCGGATCTTCGACACCTATCACTATAGATCCACCGGTTGTAGTGATTTCGTGATTTCGAGATTTTACCTATCGGGGTATGGAGTGCAGTCTCCTCTACTCGTCCAACTCCTGATTCCCAAATTCTCGATAGCGTAAGATCGATAGCTCATGATCTTTCTCGATCCAATGGCTCAGATTGAGTTATGTTTTCGTGATTCACTAATTATTACCACCGTATTCTCTGACATTTACTCCCTGTGAGTGAGAAAAATGCCGAGATCTTGCCACATATGCTCCTTGATGGACGGTCCCAATGATTTTAGGATTTCACGATTTCGCAAGTCGGCTTTTCTCCTGTGCGCTCCAGAGGACTAAACCTCATGAACTTTCTCTCGGATTCGATGGCTATCGGTCCTCTGCGCTAAATCTGACGAATGGAAATCTTTTTCCTTTTCTGCACACTCCTTGTCCTTTCTGAACTCGATCGATGGCTCAAATTTGTTTGCAGGGCTGATCTTACGACTGTTATGTTTGTCCTTTGTTTCTTTGTCTTGTCCTTTGGTGCTCTTTGCAAAATTCTCTCCGTAAGAAGGAATTTCACGAATTCTTTAAAGAACTTACAAAGTTTTTCTCTTCTGTGGCTCTGTTTCATCAATCTTTTATGAATTTCATGATTCTTTACCTTCTGTAGCTCTGACTCCTCAATATTTTGAGTGTATTACGCTTTTCTTCCTCATGTTTTCTTTCTGCAACGATCTTTTGAGCGGATGGTGGGCTACGGATTTCTCTCCAGGCTTTGTGAAGAATCTGCATCCCATGCTCTCATTCACAGTGTAAGCTCTATGCTTCTTAGGATCGGGTTGCTCTCCAGACTGTGTGAAGAGGCTTATGTTTGAAGCTCTGATACCATGATAAAATGAGAAGTAGAGAATACAGAGAAAGAGCAAAACAAAAATAGTATTCAGTATATTGAGTATATGAGGAAAATAGTACATATTAAAAGGGAAGAGAGCTAAGCTAAATAGGCTCAAGCTAATCAAGAACATCAAGAAACGATAGTATAGCTGGCCAGGACAACTGGCAGTGTGCATTCAAACTATTGAGGTTATATTATATTTAACAGAAATCATACGATGGAATTATTCACTTACATGCATGCACTCCCATTCTTTGAAGGAAATATTTGTACATTGCATTAGAAATTGTTTACCTCCCATTAAATTTTTATTGTGGTTCATGGTCATTTATGATAAATGGTTTCTTTAAAATCTTGTCATACCTTCCATACATACCTTACATACATATAGTTCCATTATTTGATTCTGAATTCTGAGAAGAAATGATAGTGGCACAAGGGTATAAGTTTTATTGGTTGCTGGCCTATATTATGAATCTAGTTACCTAATGAGTTATAATTTACATATTTCATGTATTCATGTTGAAGAGGTAACAAATAGTTTATGAAATTAGTTTTGGGCGGATATGAATTCCCATTGTGTCCTTGGTTTATCCACCATTTTATCTCAAAGGTTCAGAGTCACATAACTGCAAATAGAGATCCTCTCCCTATCTTCTACTGAGGATTTTTCCTACTAGGAATTTAGGGTATTTGGGAGTGACATTGTGATTTGTCCTAATTGAGAAACAATAATAGTTGAATTTTTCAGAGTGTGTTGTAATTAGACAGCTTTGATGAATAAGATAACGGGTTGATCCTATGCTTGTCTCTTTTGATCTCTTGTGATTGTTTTGGGGTTTCTTTCCTCCCTACTTACCTCTATTAGGTGAGATGATTCAGATATGAATTTGTTCACGGGGAAGGGTGACTTGAAGATAGACTCCAATTATTATGTTTAATAATTGGGTATGATCTACTTGAAAGGAAAGCAATGCACAAGAACCTTATGTTATTCAAAGCATGGTTACTTGATCAAATGTTCCTTGTACATGTTGGTGTAGACTAATGATCATTGTGGAAATGTTTTTGAATTACTAGTAAAACATGGAGTTACAATAGAATGGTGGACTAAAACACCAAATATGTGCATGAATGTAGATAAACAAGCACTAATAAAATGGAAGTTTTGTGTTGGATTGATTGTTTTGTTTCACCATTTGCTTGCTTGATTTTAATGCTCTTTACATCTAACCCTTGAAGTTTGTAGTGAAGGTTTGTAATGAGATAGAAGGTATGTAGAGGGTGAGATAGGAAATATTTGTAACCTTGATGAGTTCTATTAGGGAATTAAATGCACAATTTCTATTGAGTTGCCTTGTAGAAGGTAGGAGCAGTGGAATGAGAATTGCTTGGGTGGTTTCCCAATGTGTAAATCCTAGAGGGTACTCTTGATTGCATCTAGAATTTCAAGAGCCATAGTTATTTGAGAATTCATGGCGGACCTATGTTGGAGCCTTGGGAAGGAAGGTGGGACAAACCAAGGAACCACAGTGCTCAGAAGATGATACACTTCATTGGATTATGCATGTTGATGGGGAATGAGACATTGTAGGTTGGAATTGTTGTTGGAGTTGGGTACCTTGGCTAGAGAACACCTGCATTGTTTGGGGGACATTGGTTCTGTGATACAGACATAGCCCAAGACCTACTACTAAGAGAGTGGGAGAGCAAGGTCTACAAAGGAGAGGACCGTCCTAGGTTGCAGCCAGTAGATGGACTTTTAAAAGATAAAAATATGTGATTATCTTTAATGTTGTAATGGTGTTGTTATAACTGTGTATGTTATTCTGCATGCATGTTTGATTTAAATGTAAGCTTCTAGAACTAAGGATTGTTTGAAAATATTGTTGTAGCATTTGTTGGGTTTGCACATTAAAGGTCGATCTTATTGTGTCTTATGTGCATGCTACTCACTATATGTTCAAGACAACTCCCTGATTATAGAAACATAAGAATTGCATTATTACTTGAAGGGAATATAATTGATAGTTATATAAGCGTATCCTACCATTGAAGTTGTGTTTCCTATCATTGTCAAATTAAAATACTAATAATCTATATTTTTGAAGAATTTATTGTTTTCTTGTACATTTGTTTATTAAAATTGGAATGAGTATTTTCGACCTACTCGAAGATCAATCAACAGATATTAAAGTAAATTTATAGAAATCTTTAAAGCCTCTTCCAATACAAAAGCATTCTTGATATACTTTGGAATAAATTATAGGTTATAGGGATGAGTGATGCGATTAATTGGAATTACCTTAGTAGTTGCGAGGAAGGATTGAATAGTAAATTTGTTCAACATCGGGTCAAATGACTTCACAATCCTGCAGTTGTTGTCGTCTCTATCATTGTTCAAAAGTTCTATAAATAAACCTACCAAACAACATATCGTTATGTCCCATGTATTTGATGATCAAAACTTTATTATAACAGAGATCAGGTTAACTATTCTTTGCATGCATGCAGATGACAAGAGTTCCCTGAATACCTTCTGAGAAAATACACCGGACACTCTATCATCATAAATGTTTTCGATCAACTTAATTACATGAAGAAGACTAAAAAAACATAAACAATATAAATCTCCATGATAATGACACTATAAATCCACTATGTTAATGCTGCACTCTTAAACCAAAATAATTGATGGTGCAGAAAGAGCAAAGATGTAATAAGTAAAAATGAGCTCCAAAGTTGTAATAAGTAAAACCTAAAAGCATATGATTAAAACCCTGCAATATTAAAACCGTGTAAAACTTGAAAAGCATATGTGTAACCTCTTAGTAGATCATTAATTTGCAACGCTTGGTGACCATTTATTAATAAAGAATAATAATAATTAATTAATTTTAATAATTTATTAATTCCTATATAGGGGAACATTATTAACCATTATACATGAATCAAATCCTAAGAAAAATACATAGTTTCTAAGTTTTTAGTTGAAATATAGGAAATTAATGTATATTAGTGATGAAAGGGGAATTTGACTCATCCATGTGATGACTGTCAAAGCCTTAAACATGCATAGATTGTATTTTTAACTTTTTTATGCTTCTAGCTTTATTTTGGCTAGGCATTATTTATAATAGCCTTCTAGAAGGATCTTTTCATTGAGTTACAATCCTCACCTTTTTCTACTATCTCTTTATCCTTTTTCTTTAGATGTTCACATTATTGAACAAGTTTATATTCTTCAAATTTTGTTTAGAAAACAAAGGACTAGGGGAATTTCCCTTTTGGTGAGGGGCATTCCTCAACTTTTATTTTTCTTATATTTTTAAACTTCTTTTCTCTTTAACTCTTATCCTTTTGTGGTTGTATTTGATTTAGGATTTTTACTTTGACCTTTCATGTTGACTTTTAAGAAGTCATAGATGGTGGAATGAAATTATTTTATGTGGTGTATTTCTAAACACCCAATATTACAAGTCATCTTAGGAAAACATGATATCTCATGTACGCAACTACTTGACACATTTATGACAATATCCAAATGTAGTTATATGAATGAGAGGGTAGCATTTGTCTCTTACCTGGGTACATGCAATCCATGGAAGAGTGTATGAAAATACTTCTGACTAGTACACTATATAATGCAAAAAGAAACATAAAACTTTTGGGTGAATCTACCACCCTCATTAGCAAATGAAAAACTACTCTCTTGAATAAAAAAAATTCTAAGTCTAAGCATGATAATAAATAAATTAAATGGAAGTATGTGTATGATTTTTCTAACTAAATTAATATGCATATGAAAAGTAAACACAAATGAAAAGCAGATGTGCACAAAAATAAATGCATTCTAATATATTCGCCAAAAAGAAATGCATTCTAAT
>JZKD02S0989928.1:33991-48361 GCA_000966675.3 Picea glauca | reverse complement strand
ACCAAAATTATTACAAGAAAAACAATAGCCAAGAAAGATATTTTGGTACCAGTTTATGAAAGGTATTTTTGGTAGAACAACTCCTCTAGAATCATTCTTGGGGAAGAATCATATTATGTTGGTCATATTTGTCTTTCCTACTATTAATTTCATTTTTAATGGAGCCTTTGAGAATATTAGCATAGATTTTAGGTTTTTCTTCACTTTTTTTTATGATGGCTTTCTGACCTTAGCCCTTGCATATCCCTTGGGGATATTTCGTTTTTCGTCATATCCAAAACCCATTTTGATGAATGGTGACCGTAGGAAACTCAGAATATTGTCTAATATTTTAGTACTCTTTCCCCACTTCAAACTTCTATTGAATTGATCAGTTGTTTTTTCTAGTTCATTTCTTAAGAAAACTAGTTCAACTTCTAGCTACTTCTTGCAATTTTTTTCCTTTTCTTTTAGCTGGATTCTCACCACTTCTGCTATCCTCTTTTCCTCATGACCTTGATCACCTTAACACCATTCCAGATGACCTCGATCACCTTGAAAACATGTGTAACATTCCATATTTCATTTCTAGTTTAAAGGGAGAGTATAATGCAGTTAGGGTTTCAGTTACCTGACGTTATATATTGCTTACAAAGGTTTAATGCTCTGAACATCCCTGAGGCAAACAAACATCATGTACCAGAACCTCAAGTTAGTTACACAGATTTACTACTACAGAGAGCATAATGGAATGCATTTTCCACATGTGTTTTCTATCTAAACCTTGAGAATTGCATATTGGAAATCGTCAGAGCTTTAATAAATTTTGGATTGTTTTTCTGAACTTATAAACTGTACTAGAGCGTGGTTTATTGTATGGTTGAATTTGATATAAATAGGGTAATATCTATGCATTTGGCTTGACATAAGCACTGCATTTCAATATAAACAAGCACCACTTTTGAATTATGGATATGAATTAGATACTACAGTCATAATACAATCAGATTATATTACAACACACGTGCATTGAATAATACCAACATGCTGCAGGAGTTGGCTACAACAGTGACATATAAGGGTTTATGCGTTGTAATTGTAAAGGTTCTAATACATGTTATCATGGGATACATGCCTTGGGGTTTAAAATCTTATATTTCATATGGCATCAGATGGTATACATTTATGGTAAATGCTATTTGAGTTTACTACTGAAATCATACCATGGAGCTATTCACTTACATGCATGCACTGCCACTCTTTGAAGGAAATATGTGTACGTTGCATTAGAAATTGCTTACCTCCCATTAAATTGCTATTGTGGAATGGTTTCTTTAAAATCTTGGCATACCTTGCATACATATAGTTCCATTATCTGATCCGAATTTTGAGAAGAAGTGACAGTGGCACAAGGGTATAAGTTTTATTGGTTGTTGGCCTATATTATGAATCTGGTTACCGAATGAGTTGTAATTTACATATTTCATTTATTCATGTTGATACCGAATGAGTTGTAATTTACATATTTCATTTATTCATGTTGAAGAGCTAACATATAGGTTATAAAATTAGTTTTGGGCGGATATGAATTCGCTTTGTGTCCTTCTACCCTTTTATCTCAAAGGTTCAGAATCACATAACTGCAACTAGAGATGCTCTCCCTATCTTCTACGGAGGATTCTTCCTGCTGGAATTTAGGGTATTTGGGAGTGACATTGTGATTTGTCCTAATTGAGAAACAATAATAATTGAATTTTTCAGAGTGTGTTGTAGTCATACATCTCGGATGAATAAGATTATGGATTGATCCTATTCTTGTCTCTTTTGATCTCTTGTGATTGTTATCGGGTTTCTTTCCTCGCTTATTAGGTGAGATGATTCAGATATGAATTTGTTCCCGGGGAAGGGTGACTTCAAGAAAGACTCCAATTACTGTGTAGACTCCAATTACTATGTTTCATAATTGGGTGTGATCTACTTGGAAGGAAAGAAATGCACAAGAACCTTATGTTATTCAAAGCATGGTTACTTGATCAAATCTTCCTTCCACATGTTGGTGTAGACTAATGATCATCATAAAAATGTTTTTGAAGTACTACTAAAGCATGGAGTTACAATACAACGGTGGACTAAAACACCAAATATGTGCATGTATCTAGATAAAGAAGCTCTAAGAACAATGGAAGTTTTGTGTTGGATTGATTGTTTTGTTCCACCATTGCTTGCTTAATTTTAATGCTCTTTACATCTAACCCTTCATGTTTGTATTGAAGATTTGTAATAAGATAGAAGGTATGTAGAGGGTCAATTCGGAAATATTTGTTTTGTACCCTTGATGAGTTTTATTGGGGGACTAAATGCACAATTGCGATTGAGTTGCCTTGTAAAAGGTAGGAGCCCTTGAAAGAGAATTGCTTCGGTGGCTTCCAAGGTGTAAATCCTAGAGGGTACTCTTGACTACATCTAGAATTCCAGGAGTCATAGTTCTCTGAGATTTTCTGGAGCCGTGAGAATTCCTGGCCGACCTATGTTGAATCGTTGGGAAGGAAGGTAGGACAGACCAAGGAACCGACCTATGTTGGATCCTTGGGAAGGAAGGTGGGACAGACCAAGGAACCACAGTGTGAACTTCATTGAGTTGTGCATGTTGATGGGAAATAAGAGACTGTAGGTTGGAATTGTTGTTGGATTTGGGTACCTTGGCTAGAGAACACCTGCATTGTTTTGGGGGACATTGATTCCCTGATAGAATCATAGCCCCTCAGAAAGTGAGAAAGCAAGGTCTACAACTGAGAGGATGGTTCTAGGTTGCAGCTAGTAAATGGACTTTTAAAAAATACAAATATGTGTGATTATGTTTAATGTTGTAATGGTGTTGATATAACTGTGTATGCTATTCTGCATGCTTGATTTAAATGTAAGTTTCTAGAACTAAGGATTGTTTGCAAGATGTGTAATTTTATAAATAAACCTACCAAACAACATATGGTTATGTCCCATATATTTGATGATCATTTGATTTTGAAAAAATTTATAATAGCAGAGATAGATTAACTATTATTTGATGATCATTTGATTTTGAAAAAAATTAGATAGAATAACTATTATTTGATGACCATTTGATTTTGAAAAAAATTATAATAGCAGAGATCAGATTAACTATTCTTTGCATACCTTCTGAGAAAATACACCGGACACTCTATCATCATAAATGTTTTCGATCAACTTAATTACATGAAGAATAAAAAAAACATAAACAATATAAATCTCACGATATAGATCTACTATGCTGTAATAAATAAAAATGAAAAGATAAAAAACAATGAAATAAAATACAAACAGAACCCTTTTTTCAACTTCTGAAAACATACTCAATTTATAGAAAAACATTAAAATGCTAAACTTGCACAAGATTGACAAGCTTAACGACACTCAATCTCTTGAACACGGAATATTGGAAATCCATGTAAAACCTGAAAAGCATATGATTAAAACCCTGCAATAATTTCTTTGCTTCCGATCCGCACGGTGGCCTCCCGATCCTCCCATTGCTACTATGTTCTGATTCTCACCGCGACTTTCATTCCGGCCCCTTCTCCCAGCTCTCATTCCTAATACTTTCTGATTGTTCTGATTCTCACCGCGGCTTTCATTTCGACCGCTTCTCCCTGCTCTCATTCCTAAGATCTTATGATCCTCTCTCGATCCTCTCATTGCCAATTAGTTATATGTAATCAAACCCTCTGAATATATCAGAATATGTATATATCCTAATATATCAGAATACGTAATCAAACCCGGTGAATATATCGATTGAATTGGCTTTTGTTATATATTGTCACTGTATATATAGTATACTATTCTGCCGATTTGTAATTCAAATTATATTTATATTTCATTCTTTGGGTTGATCGGCTCATGAATTTCTTGTCGGGCCGGGTCCTAGAGTCCCGCAAAATATGTAATGTATTTATGGAGATAATGGGGTATTTTTACAAATCATGTTTCATCTCATAGGGCTAAAAACCACTTGTCCTAACAAACCAAACCATGATCATAATAATAATAAATTAATACAATTAAAAACCACTTAGGTTAACCGATCATGATCAAGATAATAATAAAATAATACATCTTAAAACCAGTTACCTTAACCTACCATGATAAAGGTAATAATAAAATTAACCTACCATGATCAAGGTAATAATAAAATAATACATATAAAATGTGTTTGTATAATAAAATAATATYCTTCCTTTAGAAAGKGCAAATATAYTATATRTAATCAAACCTTGTGAATATATATTTCATTCTTTGCGTTGATGGGCTTCACACTCCCGTCAATTATGTAATATATTTATGGAGATAATGGGGTATCTTTACAAGCCATGTTCCATTTCAATGCTATGAGCTAAAAAAACACTTGTCCTAACAAACCGTGATCAACATAATAATAAATTAATACATTTAAAAACCATTTATTTATCAAGGTAATAATAAATTAATACATTTAAAAACCATTTATTTATCAAGGTAATAATAAAATAATACATAAAAATAATAAAACAATAAATAATATATGGAAAATAATAAAATAATAATATTTTTGTATAATAAAATAATATTTTTCATTTAAAAAGAGTTGAAGTACCATATATAAAGGAGTTAATAAGTCAAACCATTGTAGAATTCCATCTCATATCAAGGTAATAATAAAATAATACATCAAAAATGTATTTTTATAATAAAATAATATTCTTCCTTTAGAAAGGGTCAAAGGTACAATATAATAATACTCAAGAAGTAGCGCCCCTCTTAAAAAAAGTCAATTAGTCAAATCATTATAGAATGTCCACCTCCACAACGACTATACAACATACAAGTGACATAGTGTGACATAGTGGATAAGTCCTCCCATCAAAGTGGTGATGAATGATATGTGTAAGCTCAAATAGGGGATGGTTCCCCAAATATATGTCCAATAACATTCCAAAATGTAATATCATTTTATGTTGATGGGTCTAACCTCTTAGTTGACGATTAATTTGCAACAGGTGGTCAACATTTTTTAATAAATAATTATAATAATTAATAAATTTTAACACTTGCCTAGTTCTTATCTAGGGGAATAATATTAACCATTATACATTAATCAAATCCTAAGAAAAACACACATTTCCTAAGTTTTTACGTGAAATATAGGAAATTAATGTATATTAGTGATGAAAGGGGAAGTTGACTCATGCATGTGATGACCCTCAAAGTCTTAGACATGCATATGTAGTGTTTTAAACCTTTTATGCTTCTAGCTTTATTTTGACAAGGAATTTTTTATAATAGCCTTCTAGAGGGAGTTTTTCATTGAGTTACCATTGTGGCTTTTTTTTACTATCCCTTTAGCTTTTTTCTTTAGATGTTCACATTATTGAACAAGTTCCTACTCTTCAAATTTTCTTTAGAAAATGAGAGAATAGGGGAATTGGCCTTTTAGTGAGGGGCATTGCTCAACTTTTATCTTTCTTTTCTTTTTAAACTTCTTTCCTCTTCACCTCTTATCCTTTTGTGGTTGCATTTGATTCAAGATTTCAACTTTGACCTTTCATTTGGACCTTTGAGAAGTCATACGCGGTAGGATGCAATTATTTTTATGTGGTATATTTCTAAACACCCAATATTACAGGTTATCCTAGAAAACATGTTTCCCAAAAAACAAACTTCTAACAAAAAACATGTTCCCCAAGGCACTACAATGCAACTAATAAAATTATGTATGTTATAAAATGTTAAGGAACAATTGTTAGGTAATCACAACTTTGTGACATGCTAGGAGGTTATATCATTGTTTCTAAGTAAACATATATCAACAACATACATAAACAACAAAATTGATTAATAGACTGAATACAATAAACACAGAGATATGGATAATAACACAAATATCCAGTGAACAATATCTTCTATTAAATAATGAAATATGATGAAACTGTAAAACTGCAGAATTGAAACTTGCTCGAATGGTGGTAGCTATCTCTGAGAAGAGATGTGGTTGCTACGTGCATCCATCTGAGCATAATGGATTACAATGAGTCTCCATAGGACTTTTTGATATTACTCATGAATGAAAAAACCCTATACATCCAAAAACCTAACCCTAGAAGGTGAAATGCCAAAAGTCATGTGGGCCCTATAGGTAAGTTGGTGTAATTTGATACCTCAACTTCCTAGGGCCATAACTTTTGCATACAACCTCTGTTTTAGGTGCATAATAGCCCATTGGAGAGGTATTTCAGAGAATTACACATTCCACCATCAAATTTTGACTTCATCTACAATTTGAATATGGCGAACCAAAAAAACAACGTTTAGGGACCCAAAACGGCTAGTTGGGGAGGGTCCCTTGTCCCACAAACAAGGGGGTCTCATACACAAAGTTGGTGTCTAGATTGGTCGTGACCTTAAAAATAGATTATTATTATTATTATTATTTGTATTTACTTCAGCACTATGCATGTTTTGATCATTCATATGGCATGTATCACATATGAAATGCAAGATTTGTCTAAATATCTTCTTCAATAACAATGCAAGGATTATGCACTAGTGATTAGATTGGACTACCATACCCTCAATTTTAACAAACCATTTTCTTGTTAGGAGATGGAATAATTTAGATAAGGTTTCTCAATTATCTAAATTATCACAAACGTTTAAAAGGTTTTAATAGAAATTTTAAAACTAATAAGATGACCAAAAAAAGGAAAAAAAAGGACAATTTTTCATAGGTAATGTGGAGGTGAGAATCACATGAACAATATTGTATGAAGATGAGTCAAGATAAAAGGAAACAATTTAAGTCTAAAATACAATAAGAAGACAAATAACAGAGAAGGGAAGATTGAGGTGAAAAACATTTTTTTTTGTTGGTTAACTCCAAAAAAAAGAATAATGAACTATGGGATGTTCTTAGGTGAATTTACAATAAAAAAAATTATGAACAAAGGAGGGTTATTTTCTTCTAATAGAATAATAGAAATAAAGAATGGGAAGTATATTCTTATGCATCTTAGCATATGCCTAGTAATAAATAATTGTTTGCTAATTTTTATGAGGAACTAAATTAATCCGAGAAAATAGTATAAAAAAAAAAGTGAAATCACATGTTTTAGGGATTGCATTTATTGGTTTCTGAAAAGAATAGTTGAAAAAAAAATTCTCACTAAAAGGATTAGGCAATGTTATATCGATATATAAGTGTGTTCAAAATAGTTATGAATTTTTTAATTTAGATCAATTTATTGTGAGAGAAAGGCAATCTCCAAACATAATTATTGTTATAAGAACCATTGATCATAACACTAGCCTCGTTAAGCTAGTTTTTTTTGTTGACCATATTAAAAGATTTAATGCTTTGGTTTCTCATTTAGTTTATATGTAAAAATTGTGGCATGATGAATTTAAACATTAAATTATAAGAAATTGCAAGAGATGATAGCTAATAACATGGTTAGAGGCTTAGCCCCCAGGGAAGCTCAATTGGAAAGTGTTGTGATATGAAGTGTTATGTCCGATGAGGTTTTGAGTTCAAACCCCCCTGATTTACCTATGCATGCGTAAGAGACATACATATGGAACGTGGAGGTTATAGTGATAACGATCAGAATTGAACTTGAGTCACGTTAGTATGAGACCGCTGAGTTGTCGATTCCACCAATTACAAAAAAGCACATGTTTAGAGGCTTGAAAAAACTTTTAGATTTTGTGATGGTTGTGTTGTAGAGAAGAATCATTGAGATTGTTTCCATTTATAAAAAACATCGGGAGATAGCCATATCTTATAGCTCATTCATAATGATCTATTTGGACAAATGCATTATGGTGCCATGTATCTCTATAGTATAAGTGTGTGGGTTTATTTTATTGAAAGAAAAAATGAATCATTTGATGTCTTTAGGAAGTTCAAAGCCTTGGCTAAAAATCATTTTGGTAAAAGAATTGGTGTTTTGAACACTAATAGAGGGGGTAATTTACGCAATTATGCATTCGAATTTTATTTTTGAAACATGTAGTATTAAAATCCAAAGAATAGTTTTGTATAATTCTCAACAAAATGGGGTAGTTGAGTAAATGAATAGAAACTTGTTTGAGATGGCTTGATGCATGTAGAATTATAGAAGTTTTCATACAAAATTCCTGGGACCATATACCGTTGGAAATATCTTGGAATAATATTAATGTGTGCTCCCATTTGAGCTAGGTATGTAGGGTAAAAATTCCTTCAAAGATAGAGTATCCAAATTGACCAAAAATAATACTTTAAAAAATCTCCATCTTACAATATTTATCTTTGACATTTGTAGGATTGTAATATTTATCTTGGACATCTTGTAGGATACCCCTATCTTTGACATCAATGACAACAATATTTCCAACATTAATAACCTAGTATCCTTTTCATTTACGTATACCCTTAGTACTAGGATATTTATTTACCTTACTAATACCTACTAATACCTATCTCTATGATACAATTAATTATATTTTATGTTATTATTTATTGCTTATCATATTACTTGATTTATTTCATTATTAATATTATTTATTATATCTCTATTAAAATTACTACTACCTATTATGTTATATCATTATTAAGAGTATTATTACCCATTTATTAACATTATTAGATCACTTTATAAGTAAGTATTAATAATACCTAATACTACCTTAATTTTTAGGGTTTTCAGCCGAGTTAAGTAGCTCTCTAGATTTTGTGATTTCTTCTCTTTATTTATATGTTGGGTCTTCCTCTTCTCCTACACAACAAATTGTTCCGATGATGAATCTAGCTTGTGATCCTAAAAGTTGACAAAAAACAAAATCACGATTGTGGACTTTCTGAGCAACTCTATAAATAAAGACATTGTTGTTGATAGTAAAAACATAGATGTTATAAATGTAAAAGTATTAAACAATAAAATAATAGGATTAATTAAAATTTATACATAGAAATAATAAAGGATATACCAATAGGATTAATAAATAAATTTTTAATGCTATCATAAAATAAAGAGTAAAGCAAGGTAGTTTGATTTTGAAAAACAAATAAAAAATTGAGGTAGTGGACTAAGAGAGTTAAAATATTTGGCATAAGGAGAGTTTGGACAAATTACTCAAATATTTGGTCTAAGAGAGATCATTGAATCTTTACGCTGGTCTTCTGAGCATATTGGTTAATAATACATGGTGTGCATGTAATCAAGACACTTTCAAAGATAAATTTACCCCCCTCGGAAGTAACTGCTTTAATTACCCTCAATTAGACCACGGAGTTCAAGGAAGATCCTAAAGAAAGGGCGATCTTCATTCCAATCTTTCCCACTCTTGACTATGAGATACCATGGGGCTACTTTGACGATGAAAACCAAGGACACCCCCTAAGGTGCGGCATGGGTTTCATGTTGTTTATCAATCATAACCATTATATGCATATCAAATACTCCCTAGGCTCCAATTCCAATAACAAAAAATAATTTATTGCTCTATTGTGTGACATCCCGCTCTTGCGAGAACATGTTATTGAATTATTGTTTAAGGACACTTACGTGCAAGTGATCCGGTTTTAGTATATGGACGTATGTTCGCTTATGGATTCTTATGATGATGTTGATGATTATGATGTTATGTTATTGGATATCTTTGTATTGACAGATGCTATTGACAAGCTTCCCCTAAGTGTGTAGGACACTTGACAGATTAAGTATGCCACTGGCATCAATGGACCTCCTTGGATTCTGGATCAAGTCGAGCAGATTGTATTGGTTTGGGTATTTTTATTTATGCATATGTGACATATGATCGGGTATATTATGATGTTGTTTATGGATCATTGAGAATGTTTCATTGATGGATGCAGGTTGATGATTGCTTTCTAATAATACTCACATAAGGAGTAAAGGGGCCAAGAACATCAACCAGATATTTAGGGAGAGGTGTGGTAGTAGCTCTGCCATAGTCTACTATCACTCTCTCCGTGGATCGAATTGTAGGTTAACAATTACCTAGTTTGAGAGATCCACGATGTCATGAATGAAGACTAAGACAACCTCTCATGAAGATTCTAAGGGGTGATCAATAAGACAGGTTCCTTATTCATTATAGGCCCTTAGTCTCTCACAAGGTCGCCTAAATGGGGTATTGACTCCAAGGGTTGGACAACTACCAAAACTAGTCAAAGGTGAGTGGCACCCTTGGAGCACCTAGTGCGTCTTGAAGGGAACGCTGCGTAATTAAAATTTGAATCAAAGGTAAGTGGAACCCATAGATCACGAAGTGTGTGTTGAAGGAAACATCGCGGTATAAAATAAAACATGAGTCAATGAACCTAGGTGCCTAGAAAACAATCATTGTTTTTGACATTGTCGGACCTAAAATAATTATTAAATGGGTAATTTTTTTTTTTTGATGATAACGATTAGAGGAATTATATTAATGGTGGCAAAGCCACAGATCGATTACAATGGCAGGGCTACTCAGAGCTGCTGCCTACATAAACTGAGATACAATGCTAAAATTACTTGAATAACATAAACCCCAAACTCATTCAGATGCCTGAAACTAAGCTTATTTAGAGCCCTGTATTCTATACAAAATGCCAAGATGCTGGAAAACCAGAAGACCCTACATACTGATGTGTTACAGATCAAGAAGTTATCTACTTCCCAGAGTTTCCCCCCCATTCCAAGTTTAAATTGGACAGCTTACCCTCCAGCTCACCAATTCTGTCCTCAAATTTCTCCTAAGGGCTCTTCAACTCTTGGTGTAGCTTGTCTAATTCCTCTGAGAAACCAATTTTGACAAAGGTTAAGTCCTGCTCCACCTGTTCCACTCTCCTCCCTGCTTCTGTATCAAGGTTCTCCAGAAAGTCGAGCTGAAACTGGAGTGACTGCTTCAATTTCTCCAACGTGTCATCTAGTTGCTTCAGGCGTTCCTCTACTGAGAGCGTTCGGCTGGAGCTCGCGGCCATTTCCTCTTCTCTTTCTCTAGATCCTTTGACAAACCTTCGGCTACTCTAATCGTGCTTGAACGAGGACTGCTCCTGGGCTGAGGCCACACCCGGATTTAAGCTATTTCCTCCTCCTGTAATCATTCTGTCAGCTTGTGCAATCCCCGAGAGGTATGGGCTCAAGGTCGCGCCTTCCCTTTGCATGTGGGTTGGTCTCTTGGTCTCCTTCTGCCCGATTCCCTCAATCGCGCGTACAGTCCCTGAATCCTCGAACGATCTTTTCTTGTCCCATCCTTGCACCCGATTTTGGATATTTGCTGAGCGTGGGTTGAAGTCATGGGAGATCCGCCGTGTATTGATGATCATTGACCATTTCTTGTCCTTGAGCCAGCTCAACGCCTCTATTTGCCTCTTTGTCCGCAGCTTGATTTCGGTCTCTTAAAACATGAAGAACTTGGAACGAGTCAGGTCCCCTTAGGAGTAAGCGAATTCTGGCCAACAAGTTATTAAGCTTTGTGTTTTGGGTGACTTTTGAGAGAGTTATGGCTCGAATTAGCAGACGAGAGTCCCCGATGATGACTAAGTCCCGGATTCCATTTCTTTGGGCATGGCATAGACCTTGCCAGAGTGCCATTGCTTCTTCCTGGTTATTGGAGGCTATGCCCGGACCAATCTCATATCACACCATAATTTCTGTATTTAGATTTTCTATTATACCTCCTCCACCTGCTTGGCCTGGGTTTCCCTTTGAGGCACCATCAAAAGATAGGATATAGCAATCCATTTCTCTTTTCCAATTGTCGAAGTCACCTTTTCCTTTCCTGAATTCCCATTGTTATGGGGTAGTGAAGGGGGATTTGTCCCCAAGATCTTTTTGGGTTTGGAATTGATCACTCCAGAGCTCTTCTTGCTCTTCCATCTTCCTGCTATGAGTTGGGAGCTTTTGGTTGCTAGCCCATTCACTGAAGAGAGACCTGATCCTGGTGCTCACTAAGGGGGCCCTCCTTTCCTTTTCTCGGAAAATTCTGCTATTTCTCTCCAACCATAGTCCCCAGAGGATGAATCTTGGGAGAGCTTGCCAGAGCCTTGAGGCAATGCTTTGCTTGTTTTGACAGAACGGGAAAAGATTGGGCCAATAAATGAGAAGGGAAGGGATATCTTGAGGGAGGGGGAGAGTTGTTTGCAAACCTACAACCAGCTTCCAAACTTCTTTTGAGAAGTTACAAAAGAGAAGGAGGTGAATGGAAGTTTCTTCAGCTTGCTGACAGAAGGGGCACCTGAAGGGACCAGCCCAGCCTTTCTTTTGGAGGTTTTCTCCTGTCTGTATGCTGCCATGACTTAGTGTCCAAAGAAACAGGTCAATCTTAGGAATGGTTTTCAAGCTCCAGATGGATTTCCATATTGCTGGGTTGGGTGGAACGTGGGGAAGGCTTAGAAGGGTAGAATATCCCAACGAGGTTGAATAAGGTTTTTCCTCTCTTCCCCAACCTCTCTTGTCTCTCCCTATTTTCCTTAGTGGGGCTTTCCCCTGCAGGCTTAACTTTAGTGAACCCCAATCAGAATCTAAATCCAGAGGCAGATTGCTCACTGCCCAACCTTGCCATTGTCTGTGCCTTCCAGTCCCCCAGGTAGAGATGTCGAAAAGATCCTCAGGTTTTGCCCATCCATCCAAGATTTCAGACATTGGAGGTTCTGATTCAATTCCATAGGTGGGTCACCGAGTATGGAGTCTTCCGAGATTTTAATTTGTTTCCCATTTCCTGGCACCCAAGTCAGGTGGGAAGTGAAGTGATCGATGACCTTCCGGCAGAGAGTGAATATTGGAGATCCCGTTTGTTCACTTGAGAGGTGTTCCACGCATCTTCTCCTTGGACCTCTGAAATATTTTTTCCACAAGGCTTCTTTGCACCACGTTGTTTTGCCACTGATTATGTGCCATAACAGTTTTGCTCCAAGAGCAAGGTTTATCACTTTAGCATTTTTTAGGCTTAGTCCTCCCTCCATAAGGGGTTTCGAAACCTTTTCCCATCTTATAAGGTGGGTTCGTTTGTTTGTCTGCTTGCCCCCTTCCCATAAAAAACGCCTTTACAAAGCTTCCAATTGATTGATTGTGGTACCTGGAACTAATAGAAGTGAATTTTGATAAATGGGCACACTTGCTAGGACATATTTGATGAGTACTATCCTCCCTGCTAAACTTAGCCAGTTTGCGCCCCAAGAGGAAATTATGTTCTTTAGCTTGTCTAGGAGGTGGCTCCAGCTGGAAGTCCTTGGATTCATCTTGGAGATAGGGACGCCCAAGTAGGTGAAAGTTTCCCAATTTGTATGCGCTTCCATGCCGAAGATTCTGGAAATTTCCCTCATATCAATGGGTGTAATGTTCCAACTGTAAATTTTACTTTTTGACTGGCGTATCTCACTTCCCGACACTGCAGAATAGGTGTCCAGCTCCTCTTTGTATCTTTTTGCTACTAGACAACTTGCCCCTCCCAGGAGCAATGTATCATCTGCAAATTGCGCGTGGTTGATTTCTTTCACACCTTGGGCTATCTGTAAACCTTTGAGGTTGCTGTTAGTTCTGGTGTTCTCTAACTGGTAGCTTAGGACTGAGGCTTGGATTGCGTAAAGCAAGGGTGATAGGGGAAAACCCTGACGTAACCCTCTGGACGCCTTGAAAAAACTAGTCACTCTCTCGTTTACCATGGGGGCTATCCATGGCAAATCTATACAAGCTCTTATCCAATTCACAAAGGTTTCATCAAATCCAAACTTCTTCATTACTTCAAAAAGGAAATTGCAATTAACTCTGTCAAAAGCATTTGCCAAATCGAGTTTGATGATCATACCTTTGTCCTTCCTGCACAGGCTTGAATGAAGAGATTCTTGGACTAGGATTATATTGTCTGTGATTTGCCTTCCTTTGATGAATCCTCCTTGGTTCTCTGGACTATGGATGGGAGGATATTCTTCAGCCTGTTTGCAATTACCTTGGTGAGAATTTTGTAGCTCGTGTTACAAAGGGATATCGGTCTGAAGCGACTGAAGTTGAGCGCTCCCTTCTCCTTGGGGATGAGTGATAGGAAGGATGAACTGGTGCCACCTCCCAGTTTACTTCTTGCCTGTGATTTCTCTATCATTTTAGTGAGGTCAGACTTTATGATTTCCCAGCAATGCTGGAAAAATCTTGGTGTAAATCCAGCCGGTCCAGGGGCTTTGTCCGGATGCATTTGATCAAGTGCTTCTTTAATTTCTTGTTGCATGACTTCCTCCAGAAGTGTGCAATTGACATCATCTTTTATGAGTGTTGGAACAACTGTAAGTGGGTATGTTTGAGGATTAACGCTTGCCCTTCCTATTTCTGTATAAAGAGTCTTGAAAGTCTTGAAGGCTGC
>JZKD02S0989928.1:3521-32870 GCA_000966675.3 Picea glauca | reverse complement strand
TCCTTTTGTGTTTGATGTTCCTTCGATTTCCTGGTTTTGGGTGACTCTACCTTCTTCGCCTTGTCCGGTGTTGCTTGAGGGCGCTGCTTCCCCTTCATTTCCCAGCTCTTTGAAGTTGTTTTTCATGCCCTGGATTCCTGGCTTGCTTTGGGCCGGCGCTAGGTTGTCTCTTCGTGGGCCGGTGGGTTTCGCTCTTCCTTTCCGAGGTTGCTGCCACCCCTCCTCCCTTTCTTTCTCTTGCATGGCCTTGGGGCAGTTCCTCTGGAAGTGACCGTAATCATGACATCCTCTACATTTAAATGGCAGTTGTTCGTAGTCTAGTTTTTGCAAGTGGTGCCATTCCCCACCTTCAGTTTCACTACTTCCGGCAACCCTACTTCCAGGTCAACTTCGATGCAGATTCTGGCACAAGAATATTAGTCTTTTTGGTCGGCTTTATCAATGTAATGGCCTAGCCCATTCCCGATCGCTTGTAGCGATGAGGAGTTCCAGTAGTGGATTGGGAGGTTTGGGAGTCTGACCCAGACCGGGACGTCTTTTAGAACTTCCGAGGCTGGATCGAAGTTTGGAGTCCAGCGATTCAGATAAAGTCCTTGTGCTCCCATGAAGTATGGCCCGTTCCTGAAGATTAAGTCCCGGTCCTCCTGGGAAATGAACTCGAAGATGAAGTAGCCCCTTCCAACGGCGTAGCAGGTCACACTATTCTGAATTAGCAGCCTCCAGTTTCTTTGTATCCAGTTGTCTGTTATCGTGGTTGAGGGCCAAATCCCCATGAACTGACCTACTAGTCCTCGCTTTGAAAGAGAGATTGCTACTTTCATTGGTTGTTCTGGAGGGAGATTGATTTCTGGTATGTCCTTCAATCTTCTCACAAAGCTCGATGGTTCACCTTGGGATGCCTTCTTCGTGCAAGCTGTGATCAGTTTACTGAAGGACGTAGAGGGGGAAGGAGGGGGCAGCAGCTCCCCTTCGTCCTGACTCGCCATGGAGGCGGCCGAACCCTGTCAGGTGCAAACCCGAACCAGATGTCCTCCGTGCAATTTTGTCAGCCTCTCTCCTATTTTTCCATTAAATGGGTAATTTTTATTAATTATAAAATATCCTTAAAAAATACAATCCTAGTTTAAAAATTTGAGTCTAAATTTAAAGTGGGTAAGAAGACTAAAACTAAATTATAAATTTAATAAACAGTGGGCGATGAAGAACAATCAAGTTAGGAATTGAAGGAGTAAAAAATTATATCTAAAGGTTTAATTATATAAATGTGTGCAAAAGAATACCAAATTGGAAACTAAGATAAGAAAGGAAATAAATGAAAAAATAATGTGGAAGCATAGAAATGTATCTAGTCTAGTCTAACTACAAAACTTTCCTAAATTAAACAGAACTAAGTTTTAGAAAGACTTCAGTGATTAAAAATGAAATAGAGGGAATAAAGGGACAACTAGGAGTGGTTTTAGGAGCTCTTTTAGGTTGAGTGAGGGAAATTGACATTTTATTAATTTAAATGGTGAATTTATTGGTGCAACTAAGGGAATGGGGGTGTAATTCCAAATTAATTTAAAAAAAAAAAAAAAAATGTGCAAATGGTAAGTGGTCACTAAGAAAAATTATATAAAATAAATGGTTGAGAGGAGGAGTGGATATTGATTGGTATGAGTAAGGTTATGCTACGAAAATTCTGTTTGATTTTACTTTTGAGAGTTGGGATACCCAGCTCAAGAAAGAGAGTGGTATCTCTACCTTGCGAGGCGAGATGGGAGCTAGAGTATTCTAGTTGTGTTGTGCATGGACCCTTTGTAGCTCGAGGATCTAAGAGGTAATAAGAGTACCCCTAGAGTTGGCTGGGAGGTACCGGTGATGTCTTCATGGTTAACAAGTGAGAGTTGGATGGACAGCAAGCGCGAGAGATCATCATTGACTTCTCTCCTCCAGTCACGGTATTTTCATTTTGAATTTGCAATTATGTCAATTTTTTATAGTGTATATGTTTTTAGAATTAGTCTATTGATTGAGGGTCTCGTGAAGATGGGTGGCTTCTAAATGCTCCCTATGTGACTTATATCCTTTACATCCTCTGTGATTCATTAATTATTTGCGTTTTAAACCTTTGGCCCAACATTCAAGTAACCTCGGTGTTTTAAAAGAATTTCTCCCAGCATCCTTCCTGAAATTTTCCGAGTGATTAAATGTCTTTGCGGTTTTTGTGAGTTCTATTCTCTATGTTTTTTTTATCTTCATTTTGTGTACTAGAATGCAATCTTACTTCAACAAATGGAGAAATTTTTATCTAACCTATGATTTTTTGGATCAGGAGTAAACTCTGTGTTTAGTTCCTTGCTCAACGATTTTTATTTGAACCCCTGTGTTATTTATTTAAGCAACATTTCTCCTAGCAGTACGTTCTCCGCTGGCAATTTTCCCTTCGACTTATCTCTGCGTTTAGCAAAATAAAATCTCCCAGCAATATGTTTTTTTTTCATGGTGATAACCATTCTCTTAACCTCTGCGTGACCAGACTCCTTCCCAACGAACCCCATTCTTCATCTCTATGATTTTGCATGGAGCTCTCATTTATTTACCTCAGCAAAATCGATGTTATATTCTCTACGTTTTTTCATTGGTTCTCTATGATTTTAGGAAGGATTATCACCTTAACATTTCTTACATGAGGACCCCTACATTTTACAAAGCGTTTGTTGCGAATTTTGATGGGTCAAATGACCCCGGTGTTTTGATTGCATCAAATTCTGTTGGGTAATTAGTATTCGCCCACACCTTTGACCATTAGGTTTTTAATTGCGCGTTTCATCTTGTGGCATCGATTTATTTTTCCCTACAGTTTCCTTATTTTACTTAGCGTCTTTAACACCATTTACCCAACGAATTGCTATCTTAAACACATGGGTTTTTTTTAGCTTGTCCTTCTTTGCAGTTGTGCAATGATTTTTCCTTTCCAATCTTCGTGTTGGTCATGAATTTGTTGCGAAATCGGATGGGTAATATGCCCCCCGGTGTTTTGCTTGCATCAATTCCATTGTGTGATTAATTTTCTTCGAGAACATTTGACCATTGAGTCTTTTAATCGTACCTGCGTTCACAACTTCTTTCTTTTTCAATTCCTCATGTTTTCCTGTATTAACACAATGTTTTGCATCCCTAAAGTCCCTGCGTTCTCCCTTAAGACTCACTGTAGTTCCATTATAATGTTTCCCTGTGTTTTCTTTTTTTAAATCAACGATTTCGACTTAATATGATGCCATGTAGGTGGGGAAATGTACCTCTACGAATTTAACCCTCTGCTACGAATTGGATGGTAGAGGTAACCAAAGTGATCAACGAAATTCTTGGGTTATGCACAATGAATCATCAATTTTCTTACCAAACCCTACGCTTAACATGTCATCTTTGTGAGAGTGTGGGGGATAAATCCCTTCATTTTTTTCCTTCATTTTTATCTATGCATGGGTGAGAATCTACCCACTTGGCGTAGATTCAGTTAATTTAGAAAGTTGAAAACTATGTAAATATGAATAGATAGAAATTTCAGTTATCTATTATTTTAATTAAAAGTCTACATTTATAAATAAAAATGTTTTTAATAATTTTCATTTAATGTTATTTTTCATTATTTAGATATTTTCAATAATATTGATATCAGAATAATATTCATTTGTAGAAAAAAGGTTTGAGTACTTTTCATTCATATTTTTATTTTATCTTTGATTATTTTGAATAATATTTGTGTAGGAAAGTGACATGTATTTAAATATGGAATGTTTGATACTAAAACATGTCATCATGTTTACTTCATCTAACCATAGCTATTTAAAGATTAACGCTCAAGGAATGTATGACAACTTGTGTATCAAGTCACCTCAAAGAACACAATGTTTTGAGAAGTCTTTAACCTTAAAAGTGGAGAATGTTTGATTATTCATTATTTTTGTTAATCATTCTCGTTGTACAAATTTTAGGTTTTTTTTAAATTGATTAAGTTTGTAAAAACAAATAAATCAAGTGGAACTTTGTTTAATGAAAAAAAAACCACCTTAAATAAGATTGAGTTGGTCTAATTTACATCATTCCATATAACCTTATGTTGGCACCCCAACAACCATCTCATGTTTTCAGTATTTTAATGAATAACCTAATTTACAACATGAGATTTTTTAAAAATTCATTTTTTGGCATGTATATATGATCTATTTTATTGTTATCATTTTAGATTATTTCTTTTATGGTTTACATTAATTTTGAGAGTGCTCTTGATGTTGTATTCCTTCCTTTTGTCTGGTTTGAATTTCATGACTTCCAACATGAAATTCAAACGCCATTTCATTTCATTTTCTACAGAGTTTTCATGCCAATGGACAAACTTCATGATTTGGGAATTTGTCACTACCTCTTATTGAATTTGTCTGTTGTATATCATTGTTTCTTGTGAACTTTAAGAATGGCTTGGACGATTTTTGGTTTTAGAATTGTTTATGGCTCATGTATTGTGTTTCTAGAAGGTTGCATGATTGATTAAAAGCAGTCTACATAATTTGGTTATTTGAAACTCTTTTGTTCTGAGACTGGTTTGAAATGATTTACATGACCTTTTATGACAAGCTTTGAATGATCTCAAAATGATCTAGTTATTATAACACAACATGTTTGAAATTTTATTATTAATGACATCCTACATAACCCATTTTGTATAACAAAGTTGGGTCATCAATAATTATCAAATGACATGAGGGTTGGATGATGCTAATGCCTCCATAAGGGTGTAATGATCTCACTTAATCTTGTAAGACCAAGTATAGAAACACCATATCTCAACTTTTATGTCGATACTTGAATTATCATATGTTTGGATTGCTTGGAACTCAATATAGTATTCTTATGGAAAAAACACATGTTATATATGGGGTTAAAACTTTCGAACTTTGAACAATGCATTTTGAGCCAACGCATCATAAACATGGTGAAACATCATTGACACTTTGGCGATATGGTTACCATTTCACATGTCATTCTCATTAAAGATTGAGATCATATTGAAACATGCATGCTTTAGACACCAACAACATCCACAACCATTCTTAAAATAGTTAAATGATTGAAGAGTTGGGCTTGGTAATCAATAGATATGTGAATGCGAATCTTGACTACTATTATATGGACCTTCTCTTAATAGTTAGTGGTTAATTAATTATGTTTTCGTTGATTATTTTTCAGGAGTAATGTTTCTTCGTTTGACTTGGTGATAAGCTCGAGGATATTATGAAGTGCTGAAGCATGTGGTATCTTTACATGATGCCAAATTGGATATGCAACCAAATCATGAACTATTTGGTTATTCTTGCATCAAAGAAATAATAAAAAATAACAGTTTTTGGGATTCTCGTCATTCCACAGGGAGCGGTTTTTGAACGCAATTTACAAACACACAGAGGAATTTTGGGAAGCCGTTGAAAAAGAATCTGGAAAAGAGGTTTATTTACCTACACCTAGAAGGGTTTCTTCAGAAACGACATATTCTAGGATTTGGAAGTGATTATTCGAGGCTGATGTTTCAAGATTTCGTCCGCAACATACTGGAGAGGTGATTTTACGGGGCACATTTTGGGAAAATGGTGAAGAATTTTGAGAAACTGCTGAAAACCCATTTTGCAAAACAGGTTGACTTAGGTTACTTTCTAGCAGATTCTGGAAATGGTGAATAGTTTAGAAGGTACGGGTTGTTCTTTGAAGTGCAATTTTCCAGATTTCACCTAAATTCGTCAAAGAAGTTTCCAGTTCATAAATCAAGGATTAATATGGAGAAAGAAGATCCTGATCTACTTCAGTTATGTGGCATGGAACTAGTTTTGAACAGAATTTGTTGTGTATATGTTAAATAGTATGAGGACTGGATCATTACAAACAAACTCGTTCTATTTTATGTTGAATTGTCCTGTTGTCAAACAAATTCGAATCTGTTGTTAAAACCAATATTATTTTGTTAGATCTGACCCTATCTTAAGATATGAGATCGATAGTCTTTGTGGGGATTTAAAAGTGATGGTTGGAACTGTAGAGACATCTTGCCCTGGAACCAAAGATGGACGAATGATTTCAAGACTAATGAAACAACACACAACATTTTGGCTTTAGCCTTTTGTTAATGGTGTTTCGTTGATGTTTTGTTTTATTTAATCCTGGTATATTAATGTGTCTTGTAGCTTTAGACTAAATGATCTTTTATATTCCAGGATACTATTGTTATAAATGTCGTCCATAATTTGTTGTTGTAGATGTTGACACTATGATCATCTCTTCAATTTGAATGATAGGATTTATCTTCGATTTTTAGTTGAATAATGAAATGCAATACGTTACACTCAGATTTTTCTTATGGTAATCATTTGTGATCATAAGATCACAGGGTTCAATTTGTGTTCCCTTGTCTGTTATTAAACTTCAGCCGCCAACACATGTTATGAATTTATTCAAAACAATTTTAGAATAGGTCTATTGTATATTTATCTCGTAGGCTTGGCTGTTGGATACTCTTGATTCATACAGAGGCACAGATACATAGACAAACTAATTTCGGGTTATATCTTTTGTGTTTTTTTTTTAATTTATGTCATTTATGTATTAGTGAACCATAAAGTTTAGATCATCTTTTGACTATCTCCACATCTGTGTTTCATAGTTTGGTTAATTCAAGATTTGTTAAATTTATAGAAAGAAAACAAAAAATATTTAGATGTGTTTTCTTTATCTACGTTTACTTAAACAATTATTTTTACATTCATTTCGTAAGTTTCTAGTAAAACTTGCAATCTGTAAATGTTGTCTATAAGTGAGACTCTTGTGTTTTCTTTTTCTTTTTAAATGCATTTACAATAGTTATATCAGCATATGTATATATATACAGTATAGCTTTATCATTAGTTAGTTACCCATTTCTTTTTATTTTAGGATTTTAGATTGGCTAACAAAGCCATTAAACCTGTCAGAACAAGTTACACCAAACAACTTGGGTTACTTGGACAACCCCGGACCAGACTTATTCTTCCAGTTGATGGAAATTCAATCTCACCCATCAACAAATGGTACTAGAAGGAGGGCTAGAGGTGAATTTAAAGATTAAATGTTTCACCCCTCAGCCTTTCAAAATTCCATATTTATAAATACTTCTTCCGTGTCATATTATAATGCACTACAAGGCAAGTTAGATGACAAGCAAACTATTTGGAGTCAATCTTTTTAGATTCTTAATTTTTCATGGCTCTTGCCTGAATCATTGTGTTGGAACATGCTTTTAATGTCTCACTACCAGTTATTTCCAACAAGACAACTGATCTCTTTTCAAAACTCACCTTTGATGGTGAAGAGAACACATCTGCAGTAGACCATATTTATATCTTTTTTTATAAATGTTTAATACATAATATCGTCGATCCTAATGCTACATGCAGATTGTTCGCTCTCACTTTCTGAGGTCAGGTTAAATATTGGTTTGAATATTTTCGGGCTAATTCTATTCATTCTTTGTCTAAGTTTGTAATTGAGTTTTTATCAGATTTTAACAACTATGATTATGATGAATTAAGTGAAGAATTAAGTCACTTAAGGAAATGAAATGATGAATTATTCAATGATTTTGCAATTAGGTTCATTCATGTTTGTACTAGATTCCCTTTGAAATAAATGTTGCTTATTAATGAATGGTTTGAATATCTTGTTTCTCTCTCAGACAAGCAAGATCAATTAATCGTTAACCAGTATGAATTGAGCACTAACACTCAATCTCAAGATGGTTCAAATTTTGATGTTGATCTTGAAGATTTTGAACCATCACAATTTTTGTCAACTTATTTCATTTTCACAAATCATGAGCAACATCATCTTTTACAAAATGCAATTGTCACCTCTAATCATTCTTTTTCAACGATGTCTCCTCTTGTCGAAGAAGGAACCTTGACTTTAAAAGACGACAGTTTTCACACTCTAATAGATTTTATAATTGTTTCTAAAGTAAAAGAGGTCGAATATGAAGTTTATGATGATGTTGACAATAAATATTCCCCTAATTTAGTTGAACAGATCCATGATCAATCAGTGGGAGACAAAATCATTAGGCAATCTTCTATCTCTAGTGATTTGCTCTCAAATCTTCCCTTACACAATGAACCAAATGGTCTCTTAAAAACTATCTCGTACTCTTTAAAAGAGAACACAAAAGAGGTTGATCAATTTATAGAAGGAGAGGGGAAAAAACCAGATCTTGAAATACATCTACCTATCATTTCAAGAGATGCATTTCATCTCCTTAATTCTTTTACATATTATTCCTTATACCATGATATTTTTGATCCAAATGTTGTGCAATTGCATGTTCCGTATTACCTGGGAGAGAATTCAACATTATATAATTAGGTACAAAGAGATTACCGAATAGAAGATAAAGAGGAAAATAATTCTACCCATGAACATATTAATTCTTATTCTCATCAATTATCCATGGGTAAATCAAAAAATGGTTTGAAAGAGTCTCAAATTGCATCTTCCATTGATTCATCTCAATTTGTGTTTCAAGAAGGATCTAAATTTTTCCATGATCAATTATTTGAGGTTGAATAGTATAATCGGCCAAATATTATTATCAATGATGATTATTCAAAATTGTTGGTTGTTCCATTTAGTTCACCTCAAATAGTAAATCTTGAAATATCTAAGCTAAATGGAAAGTTTCAAGAGAATGAGACACTTCTTTTTCGATCGAGAATCATGATAAGTTCTTTCCATCTTGATCTGACCTTTTTACAATATTCTTTCCTTGATAGTCTAATACTTTATTCTCATCAAGAAAATTTGTCGCATGTGAATTCTTTAAAACAATCGCATGTTAGTAATTTCATGTATTATGATAGGATTGCAGAATGGCTGGAGGATTCATACAAAAAGAATGTTCAAAGGAATGGTATGATCATGCTTGCCTTGTTTTTAAATGGTGATGATAAAGGTGAGTATGATATATTTTTGTCATTTTTTGATATACTACCATCCTTGTTAGTAATATTTTTTTTTCCATTGCAGGGTTGGCGTTACTCTGATGGCTACATTGGAAGCATGATTTTACTTAGCATTTTGGTTTTTTTAGTAGTTAGGGTAGGTTTAGGAGTAGGTTTTCTTTTAGTTTTATTTTTCACTGTCTCTCTTTGTAATAATGTAGTTGTGAACACAAGTGGGTGCACCAATAGAACCATAATATGACTGCTGTGAGGGAAGTCCACTTTGACCGTTTTCTCTCATCTTTTCATTGAACATTTCCTTTGAAAAAATGCAGTATCATCATGAGATTTTTTAATGTAAAGTAAAGAGATAAGTAAATCTGAACTGTAAATTATACTCTAACCCAAGGTGCCACGAGTAGGACTGCACCCATATTAATAAGGTTTTTTCCCTTTTTCTTTTAGCCTCTCTCAAGAGATATTTCTTTTGACGATTTTAGATCCACCCTCTTGTGAATATTTTTAATTTCCTTTTTTTGTTATTTTTGTTTTTGGTTCTTTTCATTTTGGCTTGATTTTGATTTGTTTACTGAATAATTGTGTCTGTATTACGATTTCATTTGTTGAAAGGAATCATAACTCTTATTCTTTAGCTGCAGTTGATAACTTTTCAAGCACCTAAGCAGTAAGTGCTAAAACACAAAATAGCAGAAGGAATTTTCTTTTCAAACAATGTTCTTGGTTTTTCATTAAAAATCACAGGAAAACATGATTATCCTTAAAATACTTCTAATGCCACCCCTGTTTTAATGAGAAGAACTCAGTGTACTTCCCCATCCTAGAGATGATTTCTTACAGAAATCTGAGTATCCAAATCATGATGGAATCCATCAATACAGAAAAATAATTTGTAAATGATCAAAATTTTTCCAAACTATGAGATTTTCAGTATCACCCTGCTCTCTTGAATATCATGAATTTTCTCCAAATTTATAAACAAATTCTAGTGAGGTGTAAGCACTAATATGTGTGGAAATTGTTTGCAAACCTGTCAGTACATTGAATATGTCTGCTGGTAGTGGGTAAATGCACTTGTGATACCAAGGAAACTTCACCGGGGTACTGAATAGGTCCGCTGGTAGCGAAGCAATGCCGAGTTTGAGAAGATTCTTAGGTATGTCTTTTAATTTGATCAAGTGTGAAGATGTTATTATCATAAATGGACAAATCTTGGATGGGATAGGAGTACTAGAGTGGGTTAAATGACATCCCTGCTGAGGCTATAGACACCTGTCGGCAGCAGTGGCCCTGTCAACGGTATTGGAGTTATTTGTATAAACATCGCTACCCCTGTGATCGAAACGAGATACTAGATAACAATTTTTTGGATAGAACTTTATCCAATGCTATGCCTGTGTTATTTTTTCTGAGTTATTATTGAGATGCTTGATTTGTCATTTAATTGTTTCTAATAATTATTTATGAGTCAACTGTTCCTTGATATAAATTTTTGATTATGTAGAGATAACTTCTTCTCCCAGTGATTCACCATTGTTGGCAGCCCAACAATCATCTCGTGTTTTTGGTATTTTTATGAATAACCTAATTTACAACATGAGATTTTTTAAAATTCATTTTTTGGCATGTCTATATGATCTACTTTATTGTTATCATTTTATATTGTTGCTTTTATGTTTTACATTAATTTTGAGAGTGGTCTTGATGTTGTATTCCTTCCTTTTGTCTGGTTTGAATTTCATGAATTCCAACATGAAATTCAAATGCCATTTCATTTCGTTTTCTACAGAGTTTTTATGCAAACAGACAAACTTCATGATTTGGGAATTTATCACTAGCTCTTATTGAATTTGTCTGTTGTATATCATTGTTTCTTGTGAACTTTAAGAATGGCTTGGATGATTTGTGATTCCAGAATTGTTTATGGCTCATGTATTGTGTTTCTAGAAGGTTGCATGATTGATTAAAAACAGACTACAAAATTTGGTTATTTGAAACTCTTTTGTTTCGAGACTGGTTTGAAATGATTTACATGACCTTTTATGACACGATTTGAATGATATAAAAAAGAATCTAGTTATTATAACACAAAATTTTTGAAATTTTATTATTAATGACATCCTACATAACCCATTTTGTATAGAAAAGTTGGGTAATCAATAATTATCAAATGACACAAGGGTTGAATGATGCTAATGCCTCCATAAGACTGTAATGATATCACTTAATCTTGTAAGACCAAGTATAGAAGCACCTTATCTCAACCTTTATGTCGATAATTGAATTATCGTATGCTCAAATCAGTTGGAACTCAACATAGTATTCTTATGGAAAAAACACATGTTATATATGGGGTTAAAACTTTCAAACTTTGAACAATGCATTTTGAGCCAAAGCATTATAAACATGGGGAAACATCATCGACACTTTGGCGATATGGTTACCATTTCACATGTCATTCTCATTAAATATTGGGATCATATTGAAACATGCATGCTTTAGACACCAACGAAATTCAAAACCATTCTTAAAATAGTTAAATGATTGATGTGTTGGGCTTGGTGATCAATAGATATCTGAATGCGAATCTTGACTACGGTTATATGGCTATCCTCTTAATAGTCAGTGGTTAATTAATTCTTATTTTGTTGATTATTTTTCAGGAGTAATGTTTCTTCATTTGACTCGGTTATAAGCTCGAGGATATTCATGTGCCCTACAAAATGAAGTGTTGAAGCATGTGGTATTTTACATGATGGAAAATTGGAGATGCAACTAGATCATGAACTATTTGGTTTTTCTCACATCAAAGAAAGAACGAAAAATAATAGTTTTTGGGATTCCCGTCATTCCACACAAAGTGGTTTTTGAACACAATTTATAAACACACGAAGAGGAATTTTGGGAAACCGTTGAAAACACATCTGGTAAAGAGGTTTATTTACCTAAACCTATAAGGGTTTCTCAGAAACGACATATTCCGGGATCTCGAAGTGATTCTTCGAGGCTGATGTTTCAAGATTTCATCCACAACAGACTGGAGAGGTGATTTTACGGGGCACATTACGGCAAAATGATGAATAATTTTGAGAAACCACTAAAAACCCATTTTGCAGAACGGGTTGATTTAGAAATGGTGAATGATTTAGAAGGTATAAGCTATTCTTTGAAGTGCAATTTTCCATATTTCACCTAAATTCGTCAAAGAAGTTTTGAGTTCATAAATCAAGGATTAATATGGAGAAATAAGATCTTGATCTACTTTAGTTATGTGGCATGGAACCAATTTTGAACAAAATTTGTTGTGTATCTGTTAAATAGTATGAGGACTGGATCATTAAAAACAAACTCGTTCTATTTCATGCTGAATTGTCCCATTGTCAAACAAATTCAAATCTGTTGTTAAAACCAATATTATTTTGTGAGATCTGACCCTATCTTAAGATATGGTATCAATACTCTTTATGGGGATTTAAAAGGGATGGCTGGAACTATAGAGGCATCTTGTCCTAGAACCAAAGAGGGACGAATGATTTCAAGACTAATGAAGCAACACACAACATTTTGGCTTTAGCCTTTTGTTAATGGTGTTTTGTTGATGTTTTGTTTTATTTAATCCTAGTATATTAATGTGTCTTGTAGCTTTAGACTCAATGATCTGTTATATTCCAGGATACTCCTGTTATAAATTTCGACCATAATTTGTTGTTGTAGATGTTGACACTGTGATCATCTCTTCAATTTGAATGATAGGATTTATCTTCGATTTTTAGTTGAATAATGAAATGCAATACGTTACACTCAGATTTATATTACTGTAATGATTTGCGATCATAAGATCACAGGGTTCAATTTGTGTTCCCTTATTTGATATTAAACTTCAGCCGCCAACACATGTTATGAATTTATTCAAAGCAATTTTAGAATAGGTCTATTGCATATTTATCTCGTAGGCTTGGCTGCTGGATACTCTTGATTCATATAGAGGCACAGATACATCATACAAACTAATTTCAGGTTAGTTGTTTTGTGTTTTTTTTAATTTCTGTCATTTATGTATTAATGAAACCATAAAGTTTAGATCAGCTTTTGACTATCTGCAGATATGTGTTTCATAGTTTGGTTAATTCAAGATTTGTTAGATTTATAGAAAGAAAACAAAAAAAATTTAAATTTGATTTCTTTATTTTCTTTTACTTAAACAATTATTTTTACATTCATTTTGTAAGTTTCTAGTAAAACTTGCAATCTGTAAATGTTGTCTATAAGTGAGACTCTTGTGTTTTCTTTTTCTGCTTAAATACATTTACAATAGTTATATCAGAGTATGTATATATATATAGTATATCTTTAGCATTAGTTAGTTACCCCTTTCTTTTTATTTTAGGATTTCAGATTGGCTAATGGAGCCATTAAACCTGTTAGAACAAGTTACACCAAATGGTTTGGGTTACTTAGACAACCTCGAACCAGACTTGTTCTTCCAGTTGACGAAAAGTCAATTTCTTTCGTCAAAACCTTATAACAAGTTGAGTGATGCAAAGTTTCATGACTCAATGCATTTTTCAACTTAGGTAGAAGAGATTATCATATACATTATCCATTATATTACTCTTGCGCAATGAAATTTAATATAATAAATGATGGATTTAGATGTTAGACTCCTAGCACACAATGAAAATATGATGTAATGAATGATTTTTTATATTTAGACTTCTTGTGCGAATGGAGTTTTATATGATGGATGATTTCATTTATGATAATGGTTAAGAAGTTTGATTGTGTGGATTTATGGACTAATGTTGATGCATACTTTTTTACACTTTGATTTACTTGCGCGCATTGCAATAACGGTGATGCATGATTAGTTTAGTAATAAAATTTACTAGCACTCATTAATTTAATTCTGAGTGTGATTTCTTCATAATTATTCTCTTGCACCTTTGAATTTAATGTGGATCAATCTTGCGTCATGAATTTATGTCGGTGGACGGCTGATTCAGTAACTATTTATCTCTTGAGCCATTAATTAAGTTGACATGTGATTGTTCTAGAGTTTGTTTAATATCTCACGCAACAAATATTTAAATGTTGATGTATGATTGATAAAGATGATGATTACCCTTGTGCCTTGATTAATTGATGATTGGGATTGAATGATTGATCTAGTTGATGTGGACTTGATTCTTAGTGGGATGTAGACACCTCCTTGTTCCTCACAACAGTCGCCATCCCTGAAACCTTAAATGGTCAAAATCAATTGCATCATGGGCTTAAGCATTTATTATGTGTCGTGGAGGTCCTAACCTTGCATGGTAGGTTGGGTGGGTAGTCATTTTATTTTCATTATCTGATTGATTGTTGTTGTAAATTGTTTCGAGATGATTATGATGTGCTAAGAGGCGACACTATTTACGTTTATGTATTGCTATCCTTTTGTTGACATTTTGAATGTGTCTTTATTTATTTCAATGACGAGTATATGGTAATGCTTTTACTTACGATGCCGTTGATTTTGCATTGCTATGATTTATATTGTTGACGTTAATTTCCTAATGTAAAAAAAATAAAAATATTTTACTTATTATGCTTCTCTTTCCTAGTCGTAACAAAGGGGGCGTTACAACATGGGTGTCAATTTTCTTATCAATCATAACCATTATATGCATATCAGATACTCCCTAGGCTCTAATTCCAATAACAAGGAAAAATTTATTTCTCTATGGACACTACTAGAAACAACCAAAGAATAAGAAGTAAAGAAGCTACAGGTTATGAGAGATTCCAAATTAGTAATTGATTGGTCAAGAAACAAAAATGTTGCACATAATATCAGACTTGAGCCAATCATGAGAGGAATCAATATTTCATTTCTCTACTTTCAGTGGATATATTTTAATCATATCCTTCATGAGATGAATATAAAAGTAGAGAAACTTTCAAAGGAGGCTCTTCTCCTTCCTACACATTCCTTTGGTTTATACAAATTTTTTGGAGTAGAAACTGAATCAATGGAATGTTTTCTTTAACGTTGAAGTGGAGAATGCAAGAAAGAATGGAACCGACTGAATACAAACATAATTTTGTGTAAATATGTAAGGTAGACAAGAGGAAAAATATCTATAGGAGAATTAGTCTTGTTGTTTTTAACTAACAATCAAACTGTACTAGACAATCCCTTTTGTTTGGATTGTAACATGTTATATTTCCTTTTTGGTAATATCAATTTTTTTTTCAAAAGAGAGAGAGAGAGAGAGAGAGTTAAAATATGTAAATAATGTAAACAGATTAAAATACTTAGGAGGTTCAAGAAAGAAAAAGGAAAATCAAGGGAAAGAGATATGAGGAAAGGAGATTAGAACCAAATTAAACAATTCATATTTCATGGCCTAGGTGATGAATAATATGCTTCCACTATTGGTTGAGTTTCTATTCATCATCATGATTAAAATTATTGGGATGTTTCTCAATTTTTTTCTTCTTTAATGGCATGAGATCAGTAATAGGGTTTTGAGGATAGGATTTTAATTTGGTCACTGAAAAATAGGTGTTTGAAATTGAAAGAGTGCTCAACAATAAATTACTTTGATATACGATTGTGGGTTGTGTCAACAATATGTTATTTATGGTGTTCTTTAAAGGATATACTAGTTTGAACAATATATGATTTGTCATAGGAACAATGAATTTGGTAAGCTCTTGGGACAAGCATAGGGTCATTGTTGGCATAGGGGCATACCCAGGGTTCAACGCTACAACGATGCACCAACAAAACCCTAACTACTGACCCTTTCGAAAACACCTGCGAAGTAGATGAAGTCTCACCCAAGGTAGAGGCAGGGGTGGTTGCAAGACTTAGGTGTCTACAACCTTAGCTGGGACACATATATGTGATTCTAGTACTTAATAAAGCATTTAGCACCATCAGTTCCTTAATATACAATCAGTAACCACTTCACTGGTAAAATAGAGCTTCGCATCATTCATAATGATCTAAGGTATTCAAACACTTACAATAGGTAAATAGATCAGATTTGGTAGATCAAGCACTGAGCATATCCATATATATTAGATCTAACATTCTACACATCATTAGCACTAAGCATAAGCAGATCTATCTAGTTATCTTAAAGCACTTAGCAAAAGAAGATATAAACACATTAACACAAGCAGAAAGAAAGACAACACAATGTTTACGTGGTTCACCCCCACCCTGGGGCTATGTCCACCAACACTTCTTCTTTATTGCCTTCTTCAATCAGTTTCAAGCAAAGAGCCATCAAAACCCTACTCCGCAGAGGACAGAAGATCTGTGAAGCTCTCTAGATCCTTCTTCCTTGCGTTATAGCACTAAGCCTTCCACCATCGGTTACAAACACTTGCACTTAGCTCTGCAAGTATCTCATAGTCATGCACAAAGCACTTATAACCCTACTTGCACTTATCATACATCACATAGATGTCTATAGATATCTATCTCCTTAAATTGCCTAGATATCTATTTCTACATTACAAAATAGGCCTAAGCATGGGTAAAACCCATGGGCTAACATCCCATTCCCATTACATATTCCCAAAATCCCAAAAAGGGGCCCAAAAGGGGGACTGAGATCTCATGATCTCCGCTTCATCTTACGCTCCTCCTTCGACAGACTATCGAAGTCCCAAAATAGGTCAACATGACCAAGAAACTCCCAAAACTTGGTCAAGCGCCAACAGGCCCCTAACACTCACCTGTGACTTGTCTCGAGTCACTATGGTCTGCCTAATTCTGCCTAGAATGCCTCGAGCTTGGCTGAAACTACTTCAACTTGCTTCTTTGTTGTGGCCTCTTGTTCGGTGAACTCCTGGATCACTGCATCATTCACTGGCCCTTTTAGGCATTGTTCTGTTGTGATGATGATCTTTTCTATCTCTTCTCCTTGGCTTTCAACCTCTGTGAATAAATGGCATGCCTTGTCTGGAATGGGTTGGAGCCTTTGAGTTATTTCCATTAATTTTATCTGGATCATATGGATATGTTGTTGGGTAGTACATTCCTCGTGAGACATCTTCATTCTGTCTACGATCGACAGGGCCTTCAGCTACACCTAAAGTGTGTCTGCGTGCTTCTTCACTTCTTACAGCTACGACTCCAATGCCTGTAACTCTGGGTTCTCAGTGAGGTTTTCACAGGTTTGAGCATTGCGGTTACTCAGCTACTTGCACTCCAAGGCAAGAGATTTTAATCTGTCGACTCTGCTTCGGGAAGTTGCTTCCCTTTGGTTTCTTATCTCTTGAGGGGTCTTTGGTATTTTGCGTAGCTCCAAGTCTGTTATTCATTGTTGTAATTACTGAATTATGTCTTCAAGTTGTGCCACCTGCTATGGAACTCTCTCTTCTACCTGTACCTTGATGGTTGTTACAGAGCGAAGTGTCCTGGTGACCCTTTCCTTTACTTCGAGTTTCTTTGCGAGAAACTATTCCTTTTCTTTGCGTAGCTAGGCTTTCTCTTCATCAAATTGTACCTGGAGAGAAAGATTATCTCATTCTGTAGTATCGCACTGCTCTAGAAGGTCTTTCTATAGTTGCGCTAAATCCTGGGTGGCTTGTGCTATCTATTCTTGAGCTTGTCGAAGGCTAGCTTCCACTGTATCAACGATGCGGTGGAGTTGAGTTGGCTCATCACCTAGTTATGTTGTTCCTACTAATAGAGGCGCAGTAGAAACTATGCGGTTGAACTGTATTATCTGTTGCACTCCTTGGAGCTCATCCTTAATATGATGGAACACCTCCTCCTCCTTAGCTTCTTTCTTCTCTACTATATCCAGAAAAGCATCATTTAGTGTTGCGACGATGAATTCGAATTCATCTGAGGTGATGGTAGTCTCAAATTTGGTTCTGGTGGCTTTCACTTTCTTCCAGGATGAGGGTTTTGGTGGGGAAACCTTCCTTTTATTTGAGAGGTCATCCTCGTCTCTAGGCAGTGAAATCTCACCTTTCTTTTTTTCAACTTCTGTGCCCTCTATCTCTTCGCCATCACCTCCTTGCTCAGGTGAGATAGAAGTAATCTTCGTAGGGGTACTGCTTACATCTTGGGCGTCCTCATTCTTTTTTGTCTTGCTGGGTCTAGGGGTATCATGCGCTGCTTCGGGACTATCTATATCAGATATCTCTGTTGGGTCTGTTGGAATGAGGAGGTCCACCGACCATTCCTTGGTGATTTCTTCCAAGTCATCCTCCGTGAGTTTGTAGTATGATTGCAACTATTGTTTGTTCTCATCAGCGAGCGCTAGGATATAGAATAAATGGCAGTCTGTACTGACTTTCATCAAGGGCCTGAACCTGTGGAGAGTGTTCGGGGTTATCCAAGGCTCATATTGGATAGTTGTCTTCAGCTGGTTGTAGTACATATGGAACACGACATTTGACTTCCACTGACTATTCATGTCATTCGAGTACCACAGTGTACTGAACTTCATGGCCATAGGTTGAAACGACTTGATGTTCGGGAAGGTCGCACCTTCTGGCATCTCCCATGTGATGAAAATGATCAGTATGAGAAGCTAACTAAAGTGGAACTCATATCCTTGGTCCTACGCTTCCTTGCAATCTAGTTCCAACTGGTTCACCAAGTACTTCACCCAACTCATTTGTAGGCCCTCCGCGCACATCCCTGTGAGGTCAACTACAAAACCAATCACTTGGCTAGGTCAATTCTTGCGAACTAACTTTCCTATGATCATTTGACAGGCTAGGCACACTGTGACACTCTTGATAGAGGCTACCTTGTAGCCTCACATTCCCTTATCTACATCATCATAAGTGTCCTTTATCCTCTAGGTGAGAGCATGATCTACTGTCTTTCCAGGGTACAAATCCTATGGTTCAGGGCCTTGCATGCTTAGCCCTGTGATATGATTGATCAATGTCGGATCCACTATGATGCGGCGGTTCAAGCGGAAGTATTCTCCATGGTAATAGAGTAATCAATAGTTTGACGCATGCATTCACTTCTTGATGCCTTCCGAAGTGCAGTATATTCATGACGTGGAGCAATGTGGACTGCGCAAGGTTCATCATCCATGATTGAGGGACAATCTTTGACTTCTTTCCTTTTGTTCTAGTTAAGTACTTATGCGGGGAGAGCATGCTATAAACCTTCCTTTCATCGAGGTTGAAGTTAGTAAATTTCAATGCTGTGATCTTGTCTTGGTCAGCATGAACTGAACGTACCCCTTTTGGGAGGTACGTCGTAACCAAGGTATACTCAAAATCTCTGGGAACATTGTCCTGATTATACTTGGGTAGTATACTTAGGATTAACTTGGCATTGGAGAGATCATACCTATGCTTAGTTTTCTTTTAGTCTACAGGACGGGATGGTCCAGCTCGAGCAGTGGATGGGGATGCTTGCACTGTCCTGGTGGATGAAGCCTAGATACCTTCAGACATCGACATGAATCTCCCATCCATCAAGTCGATGAGTACTTCAGTTACTGATTCTTCAACTACAGTGAGTTCGACGGACATACGTGCTCGGAATTTAAAAATTATCGGGGTCACATCTAACTCAGACACTGCACTAGAATAAACAATAAGAGTGCAATGATCTATGTATACAATTCACTTAGTATGCAGGATCAAACTCTCAGTTAGCAAAACTATTCTTCATGCATGGCACGATCGGATAAGTAGGAAACTCGGTAAAAGTTCATTTGCAATAGTTATGAGCCTCTATTAACTCTTGTTCGAGTCGTTATGGCATGGTCCAATGGTCTGATGACGAATCTTTATTCCTTTTCTGCCCGTTCGGAGCAGAATTCAAATAGACATATTGGCCCTAATGGATATATGGCTTCGTCATGGCAAAGTGCCATGTGTCGCTATTTTGATATCTCGACGAAGCTCCAATTATGCAAATATTCTTTCTATGAAGGTCCCTCTGGAATATTCTGTATCATTTCAATCTTATCCCTCTTCTTACTTATCTTTCTAGCCTTCGTTCCAGTAAGCTTCATCTTAGTAGTCCTTTTTCCATCCCGGTTCTCATCTTCTTTCGACATAGTCACTGCACGCTATGGAAATTCTTTCCTAGGGTTCAGGGGTAATACCTCTTCTTTATCTTATATAGGTACTTCAGTCTTCTGTGAGTTCTCTAATTCTTTTACAGCTTCAACATCTTGGTTTCTAGTGTCAAATAGCTTTGATTTGTTCTTTTGTTCTTCAATCAACTGTGTGATCTTAATGGTCATGAAATCTTTTAATTCTTGTTTCTTATGCTCCAAAAGTTCTTTTTCTTCTTTTCATCTGGCTTGATCTCCTTCAATCCAAGGTTTCCCTAGTAACATGGTAAATGGGGTGTTGTCTTCAATAAATTTAATAATCTCAAAATCTTCTTCTGTCAAAGTTCCATTAACGGTCATAGGTAGTTGAGCGAGCCTTCCACATAGGTTTACCAGTTTTCCTCTAAACAACCCTAGTCCTCCTAATGAAGGAATCATAGCAGGCCTTCCTATATCTTCCAAAGTTCTTTCTATCATAATATTGATGTGTGTTTCTTCATCTAGAACACAATCGATGTCGAAGTATCCTATCCTTACTTCGATGCATTCTTTTTCTTTAAATATCTCTAATAACCTAAAATGTCTATAGTCATTCAAGGTTTATTTCATCTGTGGCAATACTTTCTCGGATCCTTTCTGAGATTCTGCCATAATCTTAGTTTCTTGATCTTCCTTAGGGTTTTCTTAGTTCAGATTCATTCTCTCAATCTTAGAAATCATTCTAGGGAAATCCAAAACTTCATTGTCCATATCCTTACAACAGAGGCAACGAGGTCTTCCACCAGAGCATTCCTTAGCAAGATGTCCCGGTCTTCTACAAATGTAATGGAGGGTTAATCCTCTCTTTCTTTTAAATGATCCCCGACCTCGTATGTACTGCGCACTAGGATCATGGTAGCTAGCCTACAAAAAAATCTTTCTAGGATCCTTCATCCATTCGTTAGTCCAAACATTCTTTCTATGCATAGGTATAACATATCTATCACTATTCTTATGAGATCTACCCATATCAAACCTTCTTTCATCTATTAATGCCCTAGTTTTCAAACTAGGACAGACTCTATTAAACATACCTAGATCCATACTCTAGAAAAAAAAATTCCACTTATCTTACTTCTACAGAGCACAAAGCTTCCAGATCTAAATTTTTTTACTATTCTTACCTTTATCAGAGCATAGAGCTTTTATATATTACCTCTTTTAATCAGACATCCTCACTTTTACCTTTCTTAGAGCACAAAGCTTCCAGATATTTCTTCTTTCCATCAGATCCAACCTCTTTTCTTCATCATAGAGCTTTATAAATTGATTAGTGTACTGCGCACTAGGGAACAGATCTTCGTATAAGGATTTCAGGTCAACCTTTTGCACAAATCTTCTTCTTCTTAGTTCCCATCAATCACAGTTTTAGGTCCCGACAACGAAACCATTTGTTGGCATAGGCGCAGACCTAGGGTCCAACACTACAACAATGCACCAACAAAACCCTAACTACCGGCCCTTTCGGCAACACCTACGAAGAAGATGAAGTCTCACTCGAGGTAGAGGCAGGGGTGGTTGCAAGACTCAGTTGTTTGCAACCTTAGCTGGGACACATATTTGTGATTCTAGTACTTAATAAAGCATTTAGCACCGTTAGTTCCTTAATATACAATTAGTAACCACTTCACTGGTAAAACAGAGCGTCTCATCATTCACAATGATCTAAGGTATTCAATCACTTAGCATAGGTAAATAGATCAGATCTGGTAGATGAATCACTGAGCATATCCATCGATATCAGATCTAACATTCTACACGGCATTAGTACTAAGCATAAGCAGATCTATCTAGTTATATTAAATCACTTAACAAACGAAGATATAAACACATTAAGACAAGCACAAAGCAAGACAACACAATGTTTACGTGCTTCACCCCCACCCTGGGGCTACATCCACCAACTCTTCTTCTTTATTTCCTTCTTCAATTGGTTACAAGCACATAGCCATGACAACCCTACTCCAGAGAGGACAGAATATCTGCGCAACTCACTAGATCCTTCTTCCTTGTGTTACAACACTAAGCCTTCCACCATCGGTTACAAACACTTGCACTTATCTCTGCAAGTCTCTCACAGTCATGCACAAAGAACTTATAACCCTACTTTCACTTAACATACATCACATATATGCTGATAGATACATCTCTCCTTACATTGCCTAGATATCTATTTATACATTACAAAATAGGCCTAAGCATGGGTAAAACCCATGGGCCGACATCCCATTCCCATTACATATTCCCCAAAACCCAAAAAGGTGCCCAAAAGGGGGCCTGAGATCCCGTGATCTCTTCTTCATATTGTTCTTCTCCTTTGACAAACTATCGAAGTCCCAAAATAGGTCAACATGACCAATAAACTCCCAAAACTTGGTCAAGGGCCAAAAATCATATTTATCCTTAGAAATTCTAAATAATTGTTTAAGAGTTTATAGGGTTTGAAAATGGGTTTAATATTATTTTTAGCCAAAATTTTAGATATTTGATTGGTAGTGACTTGGATGTAGGGAAGAGAAATAAGAGTTAGTGGCTAGGAAGAGGAGGATTCTTTCGGTTTGGGATATGGAGTAACCATTGGACATACAATATTTAGTTATGTTTCCTTTTTGTTTCTGTAAGAATTGGGGAGCAGAGAAACATATGGCTGGAGTAATCATAGCTTTTAGAACATTGAATTTTTGTGTTGGACAATGATGGTATTGGGCATGAAGGTATCTATTTGTATGATTCTTCTTCTTATAAACTTGGTCACTGAGAGAGCCATCACAAAGACGAGAGATAAGAATATCCAAAATGGAAGGGAGTTATCTTTTTGTATTTCCATAGTAAAATGGATATGGGGGAAAATGCTATTAATATGGTTAAGGAAAGAGATAAGGGAGGAATGGCCATGATGCTAGACAATGATTGTTTGGTCAACAAATCTAAACCAACACTTTGGTTTGAAGTGAAATTTTTTTAGGGATAAAGTCTCAAAATATTCAATAAAAATATTAGTAACTATTGGGTATAAGGATGATCCCATGGTTGTACCTTCAATTTTTTCATATTATGTCCCTTTAAAAGTGAATAAAGTATATGTGAGACAAATTTCAATAAGGTTAATGGTTTCAGAGTCTACTAGTTTGGAGGTCAAGTGAAATTTGTCATTTCTTATGTAGGTCAAGTGAAAATTTTCATTTCTTATGTATTCTCTATTATATGAGGTATTTTATTTTGTCCATTCCAAACATAATTTATATATTTTATTTATTTCAATTTTTGTGCATTTTTTCTAAGAGTTCCTTTGTGGGACCATGGTTCATTTAAGTATTCCATACTAGTATCACATGAGGTAAACCTGGCGCACATAATCTTCTCTTCACTCACACCAATTCCATCCTCTTTTAAACTCTCTACATGTGAGAACACTTGGTTATTTGATAAATACAAATTTGGTTGTGAGCTAAGAATACAAGCCAAGTTGAAAATAAAAGGTAGTTGAAGTTGGTGCAGTAATTGAATAAATACAAAGTTGGTTGTGAGTTAAGAATATGACCCAAGTTGAAAATAAAAGGTAGTTGAACTTCGTGCATTAATTGTCTTTTAGTATTTTCAATGGATTCGAGGAAAAATGTGAAGTTGGACCATATGGTATTTTCCATAGAATATTTTCTCAACCAAAGTGAATAATTCCAAACTATGATGAAATTGTAGATATACCGATTTATAGTATATTGTACACACAATTCTTGGGTTACTGTAATCTTCAAAATTTAATTGAACACGAATGAAATTGAGCATTGTACTTATTGTATTGAAAATAAAAATTCATTAATGAGTTCATATAAAAAAATTCTTAGTTTCCAGTGGTCAATGAAATGCAATTAAGACTCCTCAAAAAATTATTTTCTACTATCACACCTATTCATAAAGCCACGCTTTTAGATGACTACACTAGTTCATGGTTTATTACAAATTGGCCAATTTTGGCTCAAGGAAGAAGTGAATTCACAAGTTATTACAAAATTGCCAACTATGGCTCAATGAAGAAGTACAATGGAAAGACAATTTTCATTATGAGGAGTTGTTGTTTGGAAATGTTTTTGTTACACTTAGTTATTTGACTAAAGTTCTCAACAAAATGTACACAATAGACTTAGAATATGGATATGTAACATTGATTGAAAATTTGGATAGACTTAGAATATGGATATGTAACATTGATTGAAAATTTGGATCAGAAATAAGGATTAAGGATGAAGGGAAAAAAATCATTTACTAATAGGTTTTTTTAGTATTGGAAATATTTAAAAAAAAAAAAGGAATGGTGTAACGAAAAGAATCCGAACATTGACAAAAAGAATGACTACGGGTGATTCCCAATAAAATGGGGATTGTGCTTGGAAAGGTGCATATGCTTAGTGCACAAGGATAAGTTGCATGAGGATTATACACATACATCAAGCACAGGGCTAGACAAATCACCAAGAACATGATAATACATTTTTTCAAGAAAGTAATTTCACCTTCACTAAGCAGAGGAAGTTGATAGTAGTTGGACAAGGTTTCAAATTAGACTAAGTGTTGGGTGACCAGGATAAAGTATTTTTATAAAGAAAAATGGAAGGAAAACCAATGATGGGCCAAAGAATTGTAATAAGATTGTTAAACTATTCGTGTTGACTTTAATTTATCAATCTAGGGATGTGCTTTTTTAATGAGGTATTGTGCCTTATATGTGAAAATATAGTAGTACATTATAATTTATAGACTTGATGAAGAATGTGTAACCTAAGTCTAGATTTAATGTTGTTGTCCCTTTCTTTTAAACATTGTTTATCATGACCTTCACTATACTTTCTTAGGAGAAGAAAGAGAGGTTATAGAATTACTTTGTTGGTTGCTATATGTTGTGGATTCAATGTAATCCTTAGAAAAACAATAATAAAATCTTCAAAATAAATAAAGAGAAACAAAATTCATGATACATCATTGGTGTCTAAAGACACCATTTCAAAACTTAAACACATTTACTTATGATCATAATTCCACAATGTATAATTCACACTGCATGTCATCATTATTTTGAAATGACCCATCGGGTTCTTTCTTTATAGTCTCAATATCTAACCAAATTCCTTGGGATGGAGAAGATCATGCCCACATACAACAATATGTGGTCATAGTTGACTCCATCAAATTTTCATTTTCTAGTTAAGTAGTTGAACCAATTCGAATTGAACATCCATGCATCGAACCTATAGTCAAATTCTCGGAAAGTCAATCCATCAATCTATTGTCTTCGATTGCTAGTCGATTGTACAACCAAAAGGCTAGTCAACTACGCATCCAAATATTGTTGTATTATATTCGACAACTTAACCAAATGTCTCCAAATATGAGTGGACCATCTGAATGATTCTCTCTAGTATAAATATGTTGAACCAATAAAACTTGAGATTCTAACACCCCGTCCCCCCATCAACACATAGCTCTCGAGATTTAGGAGGTGAAATTAAGTCATCAAACCAACACCTGATAATTGTAGTTTCATATCACAGAGTTTAACAAACTCATATTCAAAAAATTGTTTGATAAAGATATCAACAATCTAGTCATCAATTTTGTAGTATAAAAGAGTGACAGCTTTCTCTTGAACGAACTTCATAAAAAAATGAACATGAAGTTCAACATGTTTCCTTTTATTGTGAGAAACAATATTGTCAACAACCTTGATAACACTTTTATTATCACTGTAAAGAGTGGTCAAAGTATGGAGAGGAAACCCAAGTTCACCCAAGAGCTGGTGAATCCAATCTGCCTCTATTCCTGCATTAACGGTGCCATGATACTCATATTCTATAGTCAACAAAGATAATACCTTATATTTATTAAATGACCAAACCAACGGTCTGGTGCTAAAGAAAAACAAAACAAAAAGAAGTCTTATGATAATCAGTGTCATCTACTCGGTCGGAGTCAGTGAAGCCAACTAATGTGCTTGAAATTCGACAATGTTTGATACCAAGGTGAGTTGTACCCTTCAGATGCTGGAAAATTATTTTGACATATTTTGAGTGGCTTTCTATGATATATTGGATAAATTCTAAGAAACCACACTAACAACAAAAGACATGTCACGTCAAGTGTGAGTGAGATAAATAATAATATTGATAATGTGTAGCATCGACTTTAAGGAACTGACAGGTTTTATTCAGCTTAACTCCATACTAAAAAGGAGTAGCACATGGATTCCAATATGTCAGATTAAAACATGTCAAAATATCCAATACATATTTAGATTGAGAAAGAAGCAAACCATCATGTAGAGGTAAAATTTGACGAATGTTCCATATAACTAAAAACATTGGGTGGGTAGAGGTTGTAGTGGATGTTATTTTTTGGTGCTTTTATTTTCAAAATTCATTAATGCAGTCTTAACAAACCCACCCTAGTGCATTAATATAACACAAAATGCATAGTTACCTTTACAACTATTTTTCCCCAGTGTGTTTATAATTATTATGGACTCGTTTTTCCTTTTTCACTAAGCACCAATTCTTTTTAGTTTGTGTATATATATTTTTATCCATGGTTCATTTAATATAGCATGTTCCCTAGTGTTTGTATAATTATTACGTGTCAGTGAGTTTATTACCATGTGCACCAAAGGGTAGTCAAATTTTGAATATTCGAGGTAAGATGTCAATCTCATTATTTTTAATAAGCTCCAGTGCGTATATTATATTAACAACATTGGTTTGTACATTAAATTTATGATCCATATTTTATGAGGAGAATGAAATGAATACAGATTATTAAAATATGCTTAACACAGAATAACAAAGATACAATAAAACTGGTTTTCTATTCAATAAGGAAATAAGCTGAAACTGTAAAAAGTAGCAGAAAACAAGCTTGCTGGAATGGTGGCGGCTTATCTCTGAGAAGAAATGTGACGGTTGCGCTCATTCGCAATAATATGGTTACAGTGAGGCTCTGAAGGCCTTTTTAAAATAAATAGGAATGTCAAAAACATTATACATCCAAAAACCTAACCGTAGAAGATGAAGCGCCAAAACTCATGTGGGCCCTGTTGGGGTAAGTTAGTACATCAACTTCCCAGGGTCGTAACTTTTGCATACGATCTTTGTTTTAGGTGCACAATAGCCCACTGGAAAGGTCTAATCAAGAAGAAAATTTTTCGAATGGCTTGGTCCAGTGCCTCCGACATTCACCTACTGCAAATCCCCAAAAATGTCGTTTAGGGCCTCAAAATGGCCCTGAAAGTTTGGAACCTGAAAAACTGTTGAAAAACTGCCAAGGTGGAAAATTGTTTTTCAAGCCAGTGGAATAGGTCGGTGGCCACCGATATCCACCTGGATCAATCCTCCCTCCTTAGGAAGGAATGGTATCCATTGTGTTGATTTGCCTCATCATATGAGGAAAGTTCTGTTGAATTTGGCCCTGAGTGAACCACTTGCCTTGGTGCAGGATTTGTCCTGCTTTGACGATGTGATAAACATGGATCCTTTGTTGTCGAGTTACCTTGATATATGTGTCCACAATCTGATCATTAGATGTTTGTTGCATGAAGTCAGGGTTGATCTCTATTGGTTTCAATTTGTCTGCTATTTCTGAGGTGTCGAATAATGGTGGGAAATATGGGCGAAGGAGAGCCACGTTGAAGACTAGATGTAAACCAAGGAAGGGGGGAATGTTGAGCTCAAAATTATTGTCACCCACAACCTTGATGATGGTGTATGACTCATAAAAGAGTGGGAAAATATTTCGATGGGGCCCTGTAAGGCGTTATTTCTGCAAATGTAACCAAACTTTTTCTCCCTCCTGAAACTTATGTGGCACCCGATGTTGATCATGGCATTGCTTGTACTTGGCATTAGACTTCTGTAGAATATCCTGAACTTGTTGGTGGATGTTCTAGATCCGCTCAATGATTCGGGTGTCTTTGTCATCTTCTGGTGGAGGAGGAGACGATTCAGTCGAGGTGGTCGGTAGGGGTAGTGCAACATCCATGGGTCCCAATGGTTGGAATCCCAACCCCACCTATGTTGAAATATTGGTTGTTGTCATTGATGTCAATCCTAGTCATTGTTTTTGGATTGCAAGATTGATGAAAGTATTTGGACATGAAGGACAATGTACATGCAAAAAAAAAACCCATGGATGGATATTATACAACATGTTGTTTCTAGTGGTAGGTGGAATGTCATGTGGATCCTCATAGTTGAGGAGAAATTAATTTTTGAAGATGACAAAGTGAATTGAATAAGGAAGTACATGTAGGCCTTGAAGATAATTAAAGAAAATAATTACAAAATAAGAAAGTGTCAGTTCGGAACCTAATGTTAAAAGGAAGTGACGTGAATGGTATAAATACATATCATTATACATTCATTTGATACAAAAGTCGAATTTCAGAGGAAATTATAAATAAAGAAGGTTGGATTTCAAGGGAGGATGAAGTCTTTTGGTGATGTGTTCTAAGGTATGTTATTTTTAGGTCATCTTACCATTTTATCTATAACTTGTTTTATAGAACGATTTAGATGGTGAAATTGCTATCGTATTGAGAATACATATCAAGGTACATGTACGGTAAAATTTTCAGTGCTTGATTCACTATAATTATGGATATACACTCTGTGGAAGATAGGGTTTTTGACCAGTCCTGAATCTAGTTAATAAACAAGTGTTCTGGGTAAAACAATCATAAATTATTCATAGAGAATCCAAATTAAGTGGGACCAATTTCATTGGAAATATTGTGGACTTTGGTTTCTTGTGTGCGAGTTTCAGAATCAGATGTTAAATATTGAGCGTGGGGCATTCTGTACAAGTTCTCTCTCCTTAATAAACCATAATTGAACAAAGCCTACCATTGTTTCTATAACTTATTTTTGGGGAGGATTGAAGGAGTGAAACTTGGAGGAGTTTAAGAGAATACATTGAGTAATATTATCTATAGGATCAAATTATTCCAAGAATTGAAGAATTACATAAGTTGAATAAGTCTCAGGAAGCATTATCAGGCTCTATGTGATGGTTGGTTGATAGTGATGATTTAATGTAAAGTTTTATTATCTCTCATATATTCTTGGGTGGAAGGAAGGGGCAAGGATGGAGTGTTCAAACCTCTCTTTATATTGGAGGATTGTATCTTCCTCTTGGAGGTTTATCCCTCCCTTTATATTTGGAAGTTGTAGCTACCTTTGGAAGTCATTACTTCCCTTGAACAATAACTA
>JZKD02S0989917.1:0-13584 GCA_000966675.3 Picea glauca | reverse complement strand
TGTTAGTTGTCATGATTGTGTTACAATTGATCTTGATGAGACAGGTGCACATGACAGAGTTCAGAGACAGAGGAAAAGTCGGGTGGCCTATCCCGAGCTTGTTGACTGGTTAGTAACCTTTTGGGGGCAAAAAGTTCCTTAGTGGGGAGGTGTGATCCAGAATCGGATCTAGGAGGCTTCTCAGGTGCAGAAAAGGGTAAAAAATGAAAGTTCTTGGAATCGAATGAAACCAATTCCATTGCGAACGGCTTGTCGTGTTGATTCCGACCATATATTTAATTTCTCAAACGGACATTGTATGCGAGAGTTATCACACTCTAACCATTTTCCCAAATAGGTAAAAAGTCAACATGTCAATAGGAAACAAAGTCAATGATGGTGTCAACATGACATCATCATGTTGACATAGAATTGAGACATGTGGAAACACAACAACAGTTTGACTAGGTAGAGGGCAGATCCACTCAGATGTTGAAAAGTGGCAACTTTCAGGCAAATGAAGAGGTGCCACATGGCACCCTATCACTGGATGGCAGTTTAAAATTTTTTTGAGGCTCATGGGATTCAAATCCATGACCTATTGCTAGGGAAAAGATTTGGGAGAGGTCCAATGGCCAACGCGCCAACATATGAGTTTGGGGTATAAAACCCACATTATATTATATAAATGCAATGTATAAAGTGTATGGGGTGGAAGGGGGTTGGGGCTAAGCCCCAACCCACGATTTATTTGTTACCTGTGACCACAATGCATAGGGTGCAAGTGCCTTAAACTTAACCACCAAAGCACACCTTTTTAGGCACCTTTCCACCATATATGCAAGGGCTGGAACCAAGGGTTTAGGCACACCCCAAGGGCGTGGTCCTATCCCCATACCACATATGACCAGAAAATTTGGAAAAGGGGCTAGCACTTGGCCACCTAAACACCATATGACCTTCATTTGGAGCGCATGCCCAACCCTAGGGGATATTTTTCAATTATTGTTGCAGAAGTGGGTTTTTACCTTATAACAATGGATTTTTATGATTTATTCAACCAATATTGGAGATTTTTGGCCATTTTTGGGGGATATTGGGCCCTTTTTGAGGCCTAATCTTGGGAGGAAGTTGGGGGATGATAAACAAATTTATATCTATATAAACCATGCCTTCTTGAGGCCATTAGAGGAGATTCAGAGAAGAGTTATGATGAAGGAAAGCCAAGCCAAATCCATTTTTATGCAGGGAAGTTGTTGAGGAGTGCACCTTTGTGGGCCATTTTTGGGAGCTCCAGTCATCCATTTTGAGTGTCGTTTCTTATGTTGGGTTCTATAGATATGGGATAACAAGATCAGATCAGTCTTGTATCCTTTTGGAACTGTTGTGATGTACTTATTGAGCTTTGAACATAAATAAAGAAGCCTCACCCACTGAGACAAAGGCCCGGAGACGTAGGCGAAATTGCCAAACTCTGTTATCACATTGGTGTTATGGTTTGTTGTTGTTTATTGATTCATTTCAGTCTTGTACATGTTTATGTGGCTGTGATATCTTTTCATATATTCTTCCTCTTTCATTAAGATTCCTAATTGGTTAAATAACACATGCTTAATAACTCAACCATTGTCGTGTAAAAGATCTTTTCAGATCAAGTACTGTTCCAAACACCCAAGAGTGAGGGCCTATAGAAACGATGTTCTTGATTTTTTGCAATGCTTTACTGAATATGACTTGCAGGTGATTCCTAGAGGTCAAAAAATACTTGTTGATGGACTGGCTACCTCAACAACCACTTGTAAAATACCATTTCATCCTAATCACCAGTACACAGTGGAGGTGAAATGCAGACCTTTTGTTTCAGACAATATCAGGTATTAGCAAGTTTTTGTTAATGATGAACAGATTGATGATTTTATGCAATCAATAAATGAATTTGAATGTGAAAATATTTATGTAGATAGTGATAATGAAAGTGTAAATAAAATAGATTTAGAAGAAATAAATGAAAAGGAAGAAAATTCAGATTTTTTGCAATTAAAGGATAACATTTTGCCTAGAGGGTTAGTCCCATTGGAAGAACTGTTTGATTTCAATGATGTAGCTTAAAAAAAAAATGAACCTACTGGAAAACATGTCGAGGATTGTAACATAGGGACTGATAAGGAACCAAAAATAATTAAATTGTCAAAATATTTACTTCCTCATCAAAAACAGAAATATATAGAATTGTTCAAGGAATTTGTAGATGTTTTTGCATGGAGCTATGAAGATTTAAAATCTTATGACACTAACATCATACAAAATAAAACTCCCATAAAAGAAGATCATAATCCTTTCAAACAGAAACTTAGAAGAATTAACCCAAAGTTAATGCCTCTAATTGAAAAGGAAATAAAGAAAATGTGTGATGCTAAAATCATTGTCCCACTAAGGTTTTCAAAATGGGTGTCCAATTTAGTTCCTACCAAAAAAAAGAGTGGAGAAACCATTCTCTGTATTGATTTTATAAATCTAAATAAAGTCTCACTTAAATACAACTACCCCTTTCCCAAAATGGATCATATTCTGTAGAAGGTAAGGATCCAGTAGAATTTCTTTGTTAGATGGCTTTTCTAGCTACAACCAAGTCTTAGTCCACCCTGATGATCAGGAGAAAACAACGTTTACTACACCTTGGGGAATTTTCATGTATGTGAAAATTTCTTTTGGTTTAATGAATGTTGGGGCCACATTTCAGAGAGAAATGGATATTTCTTTTGTGGATAAACTTGAAAGATTCATTTTCATATACCTAGATGACATAATTTTTTTCTTTCAAAAACAGATGAAGAACACTTACTACACCTAAGAATTTTTTTTGAAAAATGATGGAAATTGAATTAAAGAGATGCTGCATTGGATTATAACATCATGCAAAACAAGCTTTTTCCTTGGTGAAAGAAATTAAAGATTTCATAGTACATATTCTCCACTCACATATTATTGTTTATGGTCTTAATGCTACGGTGAAAGATATTCTGACCCAAGACAATCCAGATGGAAGAAGAGGTAAATGGATTGTTTTATTCCTTGAGTATGATATTGATATTAAACCAACCAAGCTAATCAAAGGTCAAGGATTATCCAAACTGATGGCTGAGTCAAACTTTGATGCTTTGGATATCAATTTTCTAGCTGCAGTTGATGAACAAGAAGAGCATGTGACTCCACAAGTTAAAGAGGTTTTCTAAAACTCTTTGTGGTATGCAGACCTTATTTTTGTTTTACATCATCTACAAGCTCCTCCTAGTTTAACTAAAACTAAAGATAGATTTTTGAAACTTAAAGCTATGAAGTATTGCATTTTAAATGGAAATTTGTATTGGAAATATGTTGGAGGTAGCCTACTAAATTGTTTGTTGAAAGATGAAGATGATAAAGCTTTGCAGGAATTCCATGAAGGAGACTGTGGTGGACATTTGAATTCAAAGACCACTACCAATAAAATTATTAGAGATGATTTCTATTGGCCAACCTTATTTGCAGATGTCCATAAGAAAGTGACCTCCTATCATAAATGTCAGATCTTTGAAGGCAACAAGAAACTTTTGGCTTTACCCCTGAAGCCAATTTCAGTTGAAGATCCATTTAAACAATGGGGTTTGGATTTCATTGGATAAATCCACCCACGTTCATCAGGCCAACACAAGTGGATTCTCACAACCACTAATTATTTCACCCTGTGGATTGAAGTTGTACCCACTAGGAAAGCCAATGATGTTGTGATCATAAAAGTTTTGGAAACTAACATTCTTTCTAGATTTGGATGCCCTAGGAAAATGATCATTGACAACGCAACAACATTCAAATCAAAAAAGATAATAGAGTTTTGCAGAAAGTATCATATCACCTTAGGACACTCTACAACCTATTACCTTCAGGGCAATGGATTAGTAGAGTCATCAAATAAGAGTTTGGTCAAGATTATCAATAAGATGTTGTATGAAAACAAAAAATCATGGCACAACAAGTTGGTACATGCACTTTGGGTAGACAAACTTACTACAAAGAGGTCAATTGGTATGTCTCCATACCAGTTGGTCTATGGAATGGATGTTGTTTTTCCTTCTTCTTTAGGTGTTCCTGTCATGAATTTATTACAGGAAGTACAGGTAGAACCAAATGACATCCAAAGAAGAATTAATCAAATTGTATAGTTGCAACAATCCAGAGAAGAGGTTTACAACCAAACTCAGGTGATTCAAGAGAATATCAAGAGAATCTATGACAAAAGAACTAAGGATGATGATTTCCAGTTAGGAGATAAAGTAATGAAGTGAGATTCAAGGAATGAAGAAAAGGGAAAACATGGAAAATTTGACAATATATGGAAACGCCCATTCATAATACATGCTTATAGAGGAAACAATGCATTTTTTTTATCAAGGATATGGATGGAGTAGATCTGCTAGGAGGACCTATCAATGGTAGAATCCTCAAGCACTATGTTTTATAGGAATGAATATTATCTCACTCATTTCATTGTAAATACCATTTTACATTTCATGTCAGGTGTGGGTGATTTTTATCAGTGGTTGAAGCCCAAAGAGAAGGGCCTAAGCCCCTGATCAGTATCACCAGATTTACATTTAAAATAAATCAAATCAGAATGCAAAAAAGTACTGGAGAATAAGAGTCGAGGCAACAGGTAGCTGGTTCTTGGCACCTCACAAGGAGAGCACCATCCCCAAGTGGAGCCATTGTTATAGCCCTATATTTCATAGGATCACCTGGTGATTAGAATTTCTTCCTCTAGTCATATTTTGTTGTAAATAATATTTTATTCTGCAAATGATTTACAAAAAGAAAAAGAAAAGAAAAAGAAAAGAAAAAAGAAAAAGAAAAAGAAAGAACAGGATAAAAATGGAAAAATAAAAAGAGGGTATAAAAATATAAAAAAGAGAAAACATAAAACCCCATGAAAAATAAATTTGGTTTGACTCATACCATATAATCATGATCAAACCTTTTAAATTTATGTTCTTATGTTAGTGAATAAATTTGGTCAAACAGTCTAATCTTGGCCAAATTAGTTAGGATAGTGAATACATTTGGTCAAACAGTCTAATCTTGGCCAAATTGGTTAGGTTAGTGAATACATTTGGTAAAATAGTCTAATCTTGGCCAAATTAGTTAGGTTAGAGTAATTATTAATCCAAAATTCTAAGATGGATTAATGTGCTAGTTGATTAGGGTGGGAGTTAGATTAGAAATGTTTATTTAAATAAAAATTGCAAAGGGATTGTTAAAATACCCTTTATTCGAGTTAATTTGATGCTTTTAGCTTAGGAAATAATTCCTTGGTGAAAAAATAAGAAAGGGTGAGCTTAGCACTACCCATCGCATGATTTTATCCTAATTTCTATTATGGATATGACTATTTGTCGTGTTGTGACTAAAAGGTGCACAACTTCCATCGATGACATTGAGCAGTGCCCAGATCAACGACCATCAGTGCATTTCGAACCCCCTCGACCTTTCTTCCTTTAATGGTGGGGGGGGGTTACGAAAAAGCGGTTTCCCCCATGGTGGACCCACCTAACGTGTCACCCTCTCATCATTTCGGACCCCCCCCGCTCAATTCCACTTACCTCCTACCCCCCCCTCTAGAATCATGCCTAACCGCCTACCCAACACCGCCCATCTCACTCTTCCACCATAGCCCACTATCGCCTGTCACACGTCACACCCCACATACCCGTTGGCCAATCAATGCCCTCCTCGTGACCATTATTCAACCAGTCATCACTCTGCGCCATAATGGACACCTCCATGCACCGTTTAAACTCATTTATTCACCATTTCTACACTATTTGCAGATCCATACACTATCGACATCGCGCCAAATCCAGTTTTCGAGCCAACTTCCACCAAGATCCATTGTTGACAGACGCCATTAACCCGGGAAATTACAGTCATTCATCAATTCAACTTTAGAACTCTGTTAGTCATGGATCCCAAAGCTAAAATCACTGAGACATCTGAAAATCCATTTTCCCCCCTCACGTTGACCTAGATCATATTCCCTTGAAATATAAAGACTACAAAATTACAGAGCCAAAGTGTGAATTCGATTTCTTCGAATTTCACTTCTGGAGAAAGGATATTTTCTTGGATCAAAGTGACAAAATTGAACTCTGGGAGTCCAATTTTCCCCTACACATGTTCCCCCAGACCTTTTACTTCCCAGAATTTTCCCTGAAATGTCAAGCCCATTATTTTCCATACCAAAGAGCCATCGTTTCCTCTTCTGGTGAAACCTTGTTCACCATTACCCTTGAATCTATTAATCAGATGTTATAGATCCCAAGAATTTATTTTGTAATCCCTTTCTTCATCGAAGCCCTGAATGACCTCTATTAGAAACTCTCCTTTCCCCAAAGAGTCTAGATTTTTGAAATATTTCTGCCAGAAGATGCTCAGTTTCCCAAGAAAACCCTCCTATCCATCTTCCATCTTCTCTATCAGGGAAAACCAGATTATTTTTACCCTCTATTACATGTTAGGATATTTTTCAGATGAATGGGTAGATGAACCTATTTTAGGTTTTCTGTCCATTTTCTCCACAGAAGAAAAAGCTACAGTCCAGTTTGATTTCAGTCAGTTTTTGGCTAACAACATACATGATCAGTTTTTCAAATTTTCAACAGAAGGAATGTTCAGATATTCCTCAGTGATGGTGTACCTATTCTTATTCTTTCATTCAGACATATTTTCATTTTCTATTCAGAAATTGGATCATGAAGGAAACCCCCAATCAATGACTTCATGGACCTCACTAGTGAGGAAAAATTCAACTGAGTTCAACTTCAAATACTTCATTGGTCAATTTTATCACCCAGTGGTTTGCATGCTCAGTAGAAAAACAAAGCCAAGAATTAATGAATAAGTCCAAAGAATTATTCCACTCTCTAATGTGGCCAAAACAAGAGATTGGTATCTGTACAAGAACCACACTGAAATAAGAGTATATGGATGTGAATTGTCACCATACAGACTACCAAAATATCTCCTTGTAAGGATATTTTCATTGGAATACATCAGGAATATGGTGAACTCTGATGATATTCATTTTGTCTCAGCCAAGAAGAAACAACAACTCAGAATCAAGACCCAAATTGATTCTTTCATATGAAACAATGGAGCTACAGGAGAAGAGGTAGACAACCTCTTGAAACATATGAACTTCACTTAGAGTTTCAAATGGAATTATGACCCATTTGGTGTCATCTCAGAGCTCAGGGTCAAACAAAAGAGCACTCCTTATGCTCATGTACACAAGACAAAGGTAGAAAAGTATATGAATCAAATAGATTGGAAAGAGAACACACTACTAGAAACAGACGAACAACCAACCCCTATCACTGCTTCACATACCAACATACCTCAAGTAAAAACAGAAAAGAGAGAAAGGAAAGAGGTTCCCCCTTCAATCACAAAGGTGTTAGATGAAGATTTTCAAGTTTACAGGAAGATGGATAAAACTAGTCATACACTAGACCTTCTTAAAGAAGGAGAAACACAGTCCACCATAGTCATGGAGGGAACACACTCATCAATATTTTCAGGCAGTCAGTTCATAGTGTCCACATCTTCGTATAAAAAACAAGCAGACACTACTCTGAAAACCGAGTCCTCTCATGAGAAAACATGGTCAAATATATTTGACAAATACAAAAAAATCAAGCAGAGGAATGAAATCCTAAACAAGAACACTTATTCCTAGTTCTGGAAGCAGGCTTCCACTTCCCAACATAGACTACTATCAACATTTGAAACAGAGAAAGGAAGAATGAAAATGACATTCCTGCAAGCACAAGTACCTCATCCCAAGACAATTGTTGATTACAATAAGACTTCTTTTGAGTTTGATTTGAAGGAGGTCCATCCAATGGACCAAATGGAAATGCAAAGGAAAACAGGGAAGATTTTATTCTCCATTCTAACAAACACCTCATTGATTGCTTCAAAATTGCAAGTATCCCTGAATAACATCCAATCTCAATTGAAGTTGGAGAATATATCCTCTTTGGCCAAGGACAACAAGATCAAATCATTAGAAGAGCTATTACTGAAGATTGGATATGACCCATCAAATGTCAAAGCAATCGAAGAATTGTTGAAGAAGAAAAATGTTGATATAACATCCTTGAGAAAACAACTAAAGCTTCTAGCCACTGAAGATTCACAACCAAAGAAGGTGGTTGAAACAGAAGGACACAAAGAGGATATGCTAAAGCTGATCATGGAACAAAATGCACATATAAGAGAGATGGAGGCAAAGTTGGAAAAATTGATTAAAGAGAAATAACAGAGTGTGCAGATGGCTATTATTCCATTGGAGGCAATCCCACTGACAGGATTTAGTACAACAACAACAACTACAACAATAAAGATTCCATCATCCATCCTAGTGTAAGTTCCAGATGCTTCTAAGAAGCTTGTGAATTCTATGGAAGATATGTCCCTTCAAGGGGAGGATATCAAAAAGTTTCAAGAGGAAGTTGAAAACCTCCAAGACCTGAAGTCTATGTTTCAGTCAAGATATCATGCAAAAATGCATAAGTCTTAGAGACCCGGTCAACAACTACAGAAGGAGACTATCATGGAAAAGACATTATCTGAGGCCAAGGAAAACATATGGATGGATATCAACAAGTCTATGGAAGAAATATGGCCATTCATTCAAATCATCTTTGAACAACATGAATTGGTACAACAGGCCAGAGAAGCAATTGGGAAAATAAGAGAAGAGTTAGGAGAAAGACCTTCAGAGGCCACTGAGATCATCAGGTTCCTAAACTCCAAAAACAAGCAGGAGTTAGAAGCATTGGATATTGAAGACATGGCAGAGACCATCCTTGAGGTAAATAAGGTCTTGAGTCTTGACCAATAAAGGATTGATGTTGCATCTAGAAGAAAAGTCTCAGGTGATGGACATTGGAGTTCAGAGATTTTTCAGCAAGTTTGAAGTACTACATAAGAAGGGTCTCCCTGTACTGCTAGTATTCAATGACAAGATAATCACTCTGTCATATTACAAGCAAAAGATCAGTACAGTGGAAAAGGATGGTTCCAAGTTTGCAGGTATACATGGAAGCATTACAGGCAAATATTTCTTAGAAACATTACAGTTGGACCTGAGCATCCAACATGAGATAAAGCATATTTTTATCACAAAGCCCACTTTTTCCAAGTATACTGAGATGGATGAGATATACAAAAAGTTACTCAAGGTTTCCATCCATAGTATAAAGAGATGAGAAGATTTATGTTCTTTACTTGAGTAAAGGTAATTTGAGGTTCGATTCAACATGGAGCAGACACTCAAGTCAAAGATACTGAGTCACCAACTACTTCCACAAAATCAGCACCAAGGATCCGAATAGAGCAACAAATTTCCTATATTTTGTAATATGAGATCTAGTTAGTTAGATTTTTCCTCCATAATATCCTAGTCATTTATGACAGGATCAGATGTAAATTATTGTCTAAATACTTCTTCCTTCGAAGTATTGAGGGTTGATTTTTGCACCCAGGAGCTATTGTATAAACTTTCAAAGGATCGACCAGTAATAAAACAAGCCTATTTACATGATTCTTCTGTCAAATTGTTGGTGAAATTTCTCTTTCTCTATTAAATGATTTATTATTCACTGTGATCATTTATGTATTTCATATTCTAATCATTAAAAGGAAATCATAAGAACATAATTTATCTTGTATACTTTTTGTATGGTCTTTTAATGGTCTACATGTTTTTCATCTGAAGTTAAGTAAGGGAATTGTTAGCTTCTCCTTTGCTTAGTGTACTCTCACACCTTTTCAGTCCTATTCACCTCATTTAATCTCAATAGATCCAACATTTTTACTACCTTTCCCTATGAAGAAAACCTCATAAAAAGCTGAATCTGATCCTCATATTTAATACAGAACCCATAGCCCAATGGATTTTTAATGCATTCTTTCAACCAACATTTACAAACAAACAAACAAATTTGGACTATCATAACTAGCCTAACATTTAAAACTTAAACAAATCTAAATATTCCAGAGAGATCCCTCTCTGAAACTAGCAGGGCTAGATCCCAGTTTCAAAAGTGGTTTTGATAAGTTACCTCTGTCAATTTATTCTACCCTTTGACAACCTCTGGGAGTTACAGAGTATTAACAGGTGGGAGGGAGGAAATATTGATGGAAAGAATATCCACAACTCTGATCATCCAAGGAATCCTTCCTGAAGTGATAGCCACAAGCTCGATCAATCCATCTCTAAATAGGACTATCATATATAGAAAAGTGTTCATCTTCATTCATGCACAAATATCCACTACTTATTGAAGAATTAGAGGAGATGAGAGAGTGGAAGAAGGTTGCATGGATTCCCGAAGAAGAAGATAACAGGTAAGGGGTAGCCTCATGTCTAGAGAAAAAATCCTCCCTTGGTCTTAGGAAACATTACTTCTTCATATGCAAATCCCCACCAAAAGTATCAATATGAAAGTACTTTCTTTTGGTAGTGTGGACCTCAGATAGCTCTGGGCTAGCCACATGATGGTTTCTATCGAAGTATGAGCACGATGACTCAAAATCCTCATAGAACAAATCTGCATCACAACCCCTACGGTATGGTCGAAAATTATCCTGAAACTGATGCGTTAGGTCATTCTCAATTGGAAAGAACAAATATGTAATCACATCATCATCGAGATGCAAAATATATGAATCATACATGTATGGAGACTAGTCCTTTGAAGATGAAATTTTGACCCCCTTTGCCTGAGATCTACCCTAATATTATAAATGGGGTCTCTATAAAAAATGAGATGACCAAAATCCCATCCACGTCTCCCAGTATGTATGAAAATGTCTATTGATCATCAAACATATTCGTAAGACCATTAGTATGACTGGAAATAACCATTTCTTCAACTTTACGTGTAGGAGGAAAACAAGACAGAAGGAATCTTCTTTAGGTAGGAACACATATACCAATGTCTCCTTCTTCTCATCTGGATATTGTACTTTATCAAGGTCTTCTTCTTATTGGAAAATTTCTCCATGGATCTGTTCTTTAATTGAGTCTTTGTTATATTTAATAGGATCAAAGAATTCAACATCTTGATCTTGATCTCTAACAAGTTTGTAGACTTTCTCATGCATGGAGAGAGGCTCATCGTCATTTGGGAAGTTTTCCTAGTATCCATAATTCTCAGTCACAACGTCGTATAATTGATCTATTCCATAATATACAATGACCACTTCCCAAGTTGAGTTTAGGGTAGGCCTTTCCTCTTAATTTTTGAGGATGGCATCATACTCTTCTTCTTTATGTTGACAGAACTTAACCAGAAATTCCTTGTTAGGGAAAAGTTATATAAATGGTTCATAAGACTCAAAATGTTCTTTTGTGCTTTGCTTGAGGCACTGGAAACTTTCCTAATTGTCGTCAACTTCTTGTCTTTCAAAAAACTTTGGAAGAAGCGATTTTCTCAAACCTTGAATAGGATCAAGGTCAAAACATTCTCTCGAAAAAACATCCTCCAGGTACTGAATTGTATCTTGAAGACTTTGAACTTTTGGTCCTCAACATTTAAGGAACTCTTTGATGAGGATCGTTAAAGAAGATATACTTCTTGGCTTGCAAGAATGCTTGATCCAATTCCTTTGTTCACTTCCCAAGGAAAAAAATAGCAACCATATGCATACATCCTCATGTTCTACATTCTCATAGTAGATGCATCTGGTAAACTCAACAACATGTGCTACGATCAACAATGGATTGCCATTTAACTTTGGGAGGACATAAAATTGGATTATCGGACACTTGTTTGGATATCCATCAATGACTTCAAGAACCAAGGCCTTGTATGCTTCATGAAAGAACCACAGAGCCATGTTTCCATTATTTAGGGGAATACCTCAATGGAGTCGCTAGATGCGCCCAAGGATCATCAAAGGGTGGAAAGGGATAAGGTGGGTTTTTGTAAGGTGGAGTCGCTAGATGAGATTCAAAAAGATCTCATCAAGGGTGGAAAGGGAACATCCTTTAGGTGGAGTCGTTGGGCAAGCTAGGGAAAAGGCTTTGGGATAAATTGCCAAAGTGTCATTAGGGTTTTGAAGAGGATTCAAAATCCTCCCTGACAACGGTGCCAAGATGTTATCACACAAGTTGTAGGTTGGGAAAAACCTGACCCAACCACCAAATTGTGACAACTTAGAGAACATCTACCCACTTTCACCTTAGGCAGGTATTCCCATCACTTTAGAGATGATAGAATCACCTCAAGGGGGGAATGATATGGAAAGTGAAGAGATGAAGTAAAGTCCCCTTAAAGGTCAATATAGAAGTTTCAAAAAGGCTTGGGGAAGAGTCTTGGTGGTAGCCAATGGTTGCCAAGAGACAATAACACTTGTAAAGAATGTTGTACCTGCACAAGACATAAAAAGAAGCCAAGCATATATGTATCATGTTAGGTGGAAAAGAAAGTTAAAATTTATGTCCCTAATTGCAGCAGTAAACAACAATGTATATCAACAAAGAAATGAGTATTAAAGCTGCTAAACAATTGTTAAAAGTTCAACAAATAATGCAAGAGAAAAGTTAGCAAAACACAAGTACAACTCAAGTGTAAAAGCATAATATTTTAGCATCAATGTAAAGTTGTTATAGACAAGTATTTGCAGAGATATTATTACAGCCTTATTTCTATAGAAAACAAGTTGTTACAAAAAAATAATCAGCCACCAAAAATCACAAGTAATCCACCCAAAAGATGCGTTGAGACTAGTAGATTTTAGGGGTAAATTATTAGCAATTTTTGACAGTTGAACTGAGTTATTTAGAGATTTATTTAGGGTTTGTTGCAGCCCTAGTGGTTGTAGCTTTGTTTTATTACAACAACAATAAATCCTTGACAAAATAAAATTCCTTAGAGGCCCTAGTGATCTCTAAGAACATGGAATAGATTCCAACTTAGAAAATTTCAATATCTCGTGATTTCACGTATCCCAATGCAATGATTTTTTTTCTCCAATGCAAGGAGATGAGTGCCTTTAGCTATTGGTACGTGGAGTCATAAAATTTAAAGAGATAGTTGAGCTACTTCCTCGGGGATGTAATCCCTTTTATTCCTTTATGAAACAAGTTATTTCAAGACAAAATGATGGGCTTAGTGGGGTTATATGCCCTTATACTCCCAAAAAGTTTAGAAAATTAACCTTGCAACCAAGAAAATAAGCAATAACAAGAGATATTCCTTACCTAGTCCAAGCATTAACAAGGTAATACTTTTTTACCAAGATAATCCACCATAAGGAAAGAAATAATCCTCCATAATAGATAGTGCATCATCATCCATCCAATAGCCAAAGATAAACCATTACAAGATCAAGTGACAAGAGAGATATGGAAAATTTTCCATGTAGGGTGCAAATTTCAACCAAGGAGTCTCTCTCACAAAGGAGAGTTATGTTATGAAATGAGATTCACATGATATTTATTTATACAAAAAGATTAAAACATAGTTTGTCCACTTAGTTAGGGTAAAAACATAAGATAAG
>JZKD02S0989884.1:0-13584 GCA_000966675.3 Picea glauca | reverse complement strand
TTAAACAAAAAATTCTGAGCATATTAAAAGAATAACATCCATACATCAGGTACATCTTTATTTGCTAAAGGTAAGTACAGAATTTGTTTTAGTTTGAAATCTGCACTTAGTTTATCTACATAAATTTTCTCTTCTGTTAAGAATCTTTTTGGCATGTTCAAATTTATATTATCTATAGTTTAGCATGTTCAGATTTTAGCATCTACTTTAGATTTTGTTTTAAAGTACCGATCTACATGTACTGTAGAGTTTAATTTTGAAAAGATATCACTATTTTATTTTCCCTAAAAATCTAACATAGCCTTTCAAGCATTAATAGTTATCTACAATTTAGGCAAACAGGTGAATGCAAAGGACCCTAGTGAGGGCCCCCAGTGTATTACAGTTCAGATTGGACATTTTTGTGTTGAGTTGTTTTTGTGTTTTTGTATCAGCACTACTCTTGCTGATTATCCTTGAGTCCTCCTTGGCAAACAATCCACTTAAGATCATGGTTGAGATCAAACCCTTCGGGTTTTGATCCATGATATTTAAATAGAAAATTCTGAGCATATTAAAANAATAGCATCCATACATCAGGTACATCTTTATTTGCTAAAGGTAAGTACAAAATTTGTTTTAGTTTGAAATCTGAACTTAGTTTATATACAAAAATTTTCTACAATTTAGGCAAAGATGGACAAAATTGGCTGTGGCAAATAGAACATTTGGATAGTCGTCCTGTTGCTCGGCACGACTTTATCGACTGTTGTTACTACTCAACCAGGTGATTCAACATTCTTATTTTAACATACGGCTCATTTATTCTTCATATTTGGCTCACAAAATGTTTTATTAACTCATTGTTGGCGTTGTAGTGGGATTTTTGAGTATCGACTGTGATGGGAAAGAAAATCACACAGACGAAAACAATATAACATGGGTGACTGATGCTAATTACATAGACATCAGGGAGACAGGAGAGACAGGGGAAGCAATTCTACCGCACTGTTCAGAGAGATAGGAGAGACAGGAGAGAAAACACTGTGCAGTACTTAAAAAACATTTTGGAATTGTCGGTATTATATTTGTATTTATAATTTCTAAATTGTAAATAATTTTCTAATTTTTATGACAAAATCCTTTGTATATTCATCTAAAATCTTTTACTCATGACCTGAAAAATATTTAGTGCTGATAATTGGTAGAAGAAATCACTCTTGAATTCTTGTTCATATAACTTCATTTCTTTTAAAAGTAATTTGTGTTTAAACTAGAGCGATATAACTTTACTTTTCATGGCGTCTGGTATGTGATATTGTCACTTACCAGTTGCTAAGATTGCCACAGATTAAGTCCGAGTGACCGATCATTTTTGTTTGGGCTCCCCTGTTACGCCCTGCTCACAACTTTCCTTAGACAAAGAAGAGCATTTGGAACATTTATTTTGGATCATGGTTTTTTAGCAATGAGTAATCACCTACATCTCTCATTGTTTGATGGGTTTTTTTTGGTGCACACTCTACAAGGTAAATAAGGATGAAATATGAAGTTTTTAGGTGGTCAAAATCAATTGGAGATTGTATTTTGTTTGGGCACACCAACTTTTAACATGATTGAGTTTTAAGTTTCAACTCTGTAGAGCAGTTCACTGTTAAATAACAGGTAACAAAGTTATTATAAAAAAAAATTAACTTACTGAATCTTGAGGAGCAATTAGTTTTATCAGGATCAAGGTGATCAAGGATTGTTTATGGTGTAACAAAGTTGGTAACATATTCATTTAATTTTGAATAAAGTTATAGAGTCAACAATTCAATTTGAAATTTTTAGATTAAAAATTTCATAAAAATATTTGATATAAAATTAAATAGTTGTCTAAAAAATCATCATACAGGGCAATCCTTATCTCTATTATATTAGTCAGCCAAATTCAATGATTGAATTTGATCCATGTCTATTGGATAAACTGAATCTGCAATCTAGTTAAGTACTGATCCATATATAGCAATCTAGTTAAGTTCAGGTCCATATACATCAAGAACATAATCATACTACAGACTTAGCAAGTCTTGCTAAGGTGAGAGAGAAACCAACACATAGCAAGACTATCTTCATCCAAATTAATATGGATATAAGCAATTAACATTACATCACAGGTCTCACAGCTTATCGTTCATATTCATAATGGGATCTCTCCTGGTGAAATTTCCTTCGATTTTCAAAGAAAACAGGAGTACTTGAAACAAAATTCTATCCCATAGAAGTTCTGAAAGACTTTTAACACCGTTAAAAATTATTCAGGTTCTCTTGGCAATACCAATCCCATATGAAAAACCACAGGTACCAGGAACCTTAAATTTCTTAACCATATTTGAACTTCTTATTGATAGCTTGTCAATGCATTATTTTCTCATAATTTAGATGTTCATGTGGGAGTTTAACTCAGTTCCTTATGTAGAGAGGAGGTGCATTCTATGCTTTGAGATATATAGCCTTTCTATTATAAATTAAAGTGAAAAGAAAAATCCATCTAACTGAGTTTTAATTCTAGCTACATTGATCAAAAGCTAAAAAAGTATTAATTATAGCTACTGGCTGCAGGAAATTGGTCCGGTACAAGCACTTTGAACACAACAGATCTTAACTTGTTATCGGCACTAATATTTTTATTTACAGGTATATGGGTTGTTAACTTTATTAAGTCTGCAGAACTTTGAGTCAGTTCCCGGTTACTTCGCTTCTTTTATAAGGAAAAATTTCTTAATGTTTTCTGTTTATCTTCTTATATCTACTCTTTACAGGGATTGTGACGCTGAGCCTTCAATGACCATTAAGATGCAGAATTTTCATGAATAATGGCTATAAATACTGAACACATCGTGAAAATTTTGCCTGAACTATCATGGGCACTTTGAGGTTGTCAGCAAATTCATTGATATGTAGATGGAGGAGGCTGGAGTGGAGTTATTTGGTGTGCCATCGTATTTATAAAATGAGCAATTCTACCGCAATTATTCGCGAAAACAAAAAAGCGCACCAGTCGTGGATGAGGCCGTAAGCCTTTCGGCGTTCACCAGCCGCAGGGTGAACGTCGAAAGGCTTACGACCTCATTTTAAACCTAAAATTTTAAAACTAGAATTTGCAAACTAAAATTTGCAAACAAAAATTTTAATGATATACATTTTAAAACAAAAATTTGAAGCTTACCTCTCCACGACCCCTGCGAACTCCACGACCTCGCGACCTCCCGACGTCCTCCACCAGAGCTCGGCGACCTCACAAGTTTTCGCTCGCGACCTCACACGTTTACGCTCGGTCACTTCACAATTTTTTGAAAACGTTCCAGAATCGATGTGTGGGTAATATATAAACCATCTTTCGGCCGAAAGATAGTTCGGCCGAACTAATGTTCGACCGAATAATATTTCGGCTGAACTAACTTTCGACCGAAAACTTATTGCCGGAAAGAAAATATCTATCCGACCAAATTTCTACATGCAAATCGAGGGGGCGGTTATTGCACCGTTTGATTTGACGTTTATTTTTTCGACCGAAAAATAGTTCGGCCGAAAATAGTATCTTTTGGCTGAAAAATATTTTTAGTTCGGCCGATTTTTTTTTTTTCGAAATTTTGGAGACCCGATTGTCACGAAAGTGTAACCCACCTTCGTGATTCCACCCTATGACACTATTGTGGAAGTAAAAATTAAATAATCTAAAGAATAAGAGGTTTTGAATACTCATTAAACTTTTAAAGAAGTTGATTAAAAATGTCATTTTTTTATTAGTTTGTTAGGAGATGATAAAAAGAATATAAAAAAAAAAACAAAAAAAAATTGATTATTATAAAGACTAAATTTAGTCTCTTAGATGTGGGGCACTTGATGACAGAGTATATTATTAAAATACTCAATTATGTGAAATTACTTGTTCCAAACCTTAACTTACCTTGTGTGCCACTACTCTCTTAACACCATTGAAATATTTTAATAATAACTATAAGAAGTTTTCAATTTCAATTACTTTATATATTTTATTTATGGTGGACACTTAACCTATTTTTTAATACCACATATCAACTTAATAATAAGCAGTGGCCTAATTACACATATTCCTCATATTAAAATATTAAAAACACTCATAATAACAGTAAAAAATTTCTATATATATATATATATATAACATAGTTATTGAAACATTTTATTTATTTATAATAACTTTAAAAACAAATTATTATTAATATTTTTTAAAATGAGATATGTTAACTCCATGTTGATGGAGAATAATAAGAAAAGAATTTCACATCAACCTTACCTCGATTCCACAGCAAGCCTTATTCCTCGACGACCGACTATCTCAACTCGGAGATCTCGAGCTTCAGTGATTGAGAAGGTACGAAGCAAACAATAGAGGAGCATAGACATTAAAACACAAGCAGTTCTTCCATATAAACAACTCTTCATTCTGCACCTAAATTCAAAAACAAAATTCTCTGACGCTAAGATGAAAGCGATCTTGAAATAAGTAGTTTATCTGTGACGTAACTACCAAGCTACCTGCTACTTCTATGAGAAGAGGAGGCTCCTTTGAGTTGTAAAGTTGCCTCTCAATCTTATTTATCATGAAAATTTCATACCATCCTCACAGCTGTGCGCTCCAATCAACTCCACCAGGAAGTTGAATGGAGAAATTCTCTCTCCATTATTACAACAATGATTATATTTAAAAAGTAAGATTTTCGCATATTTTATAATTTGATTATGTTCTAAAAGAAATATTTTCTTATATTTTTTTATATAAATTATTTAATTATTTTTTATAAATGTTAAATAAAGAATTAAAATAATAACAAAAATTTTTTTTTTTTTTTATGCAAGAGCATATATATATATATATATATATATATTCAATTAATAATAATCATCTTAGATCTATTTAATTTAGGATTTAGAGATATCAAATATTTAGATGTGTAAACTTTTAATCTTTTCTTAAGTTTTGCTCTATAAAATAAATTTGCATCTCCAAAGATTAGATCTTTCTCAGCTCTTGATAAATACAAAATTAAATGAATTTAGATTGGTGTAGACCTTTTTACATTAAAACAGAGTAATAATAAATTGTAAAGAAATTAGTGCTTCAAAAGATTGCCCTCAATTTTTCATTCTACCTTATCCTGTCTATATCCTAAATCTTTTTTGTCATAATAATATCCAGTTTAAATATTTTACATATTTTTTTTCTAACTATTATTAGAATCCTGCCAAGTAATTGTTGGTAAAATCACATTTTTACATTATTTAAATAGTTTTTTCGAATGTATAAAACGATTTGGTCCCTTCAAAAACTCTACAACATCTAAAACATGTAATTTCAGTTCCTGAGATCTGCAATTCCAGCTATATTTCTAAATTTTTAACCAGATTTCCAATCAAAAAGATAAAAATCTAAAACATTTAGACTACTGCCATATATCCATATAAAATATAGGCCAATAACTATTATGGATAATAAGCATTTCTTTACAGAATATTAAATTTTGGATAAAAATATATAATTCATTATGCAAAGCAGTTAATACTATGTAATCTCATACTTATTGCACCCTAACAATTATGGATTATAAGAAATTCTTTTCAATATTATGATGTCATTATTTTTATCAATTTAATTTATTCTATAAATATGTTTTCAGATGTCATTATTTTTAACCTTTTAACTTATTTAAATATATTTTCTTTTATCATTTTTCAAAGGATATGTTTATTGATATTTTATATTTGGTATTTTTTTAATTTAATGGTGGATCAGATTTAGTTGTTCCAAAATAGTTATATAATATTGAAGTTGGTGCTCTCACAAATTTCAAGGGGTAAGATTGAGACTGGAAAAGGTAAGTTAGAGAGACCAAATCCATTGATCAGTAAAAAAAAAGGGTTTATAGCTCACACATGGATAAATGAAAATAAATTTTCATTATTTTTTATTTAAAGTCAATTTGTTAAGATAATTTTTTTTTTTAAATAAACAAAAATCTTGGTATCTAGAATGAATTTGAAAACTTTGAATTTAGAAATATTTTTCTTTTAATTATTAAAGTTATAATTATTTTAGAACTCTTTTCTCAATATTTTTTAAGCACTAAAATATAATTTAAAAAAAATCTAAATATTATTTTATTTTTTAAAAATCTAATAAACCAATTCTAATACATTCTTAATGGTTTTTAAACATAATAATATAATTTTAAATTTTTTTAAGTAATCTATTTATTTTCTTTAAAATATGAGATACTAATAAACTAATTCTAATACATTCTTAATGGTTTTTAAACATAAAAATATAATTAAAAAAAAAAAAAAATCTATTTAACTTCTTAAAAATATTCTTAATAGTTTCTATACATACAAATATAATTTAAAAAAAAATTAAAAAATCTATTTATCTTCTTAAAAATATGAGATACCAATTCTAATACATTCTTACATTCATTTGAACCTAACTATTACTAATGTTAATGTCAACTTGATGTATATATTATCCTCACGTTCAATTTTCCCAATACAACCTGTTGGGAATGCAAGTGCGCACTTGATGTATATATTATCCTAAAGTTCAAATTTACATACATATCAAAGGGACACACTCAATTATTTGGACATGTGTCGACAAACCTGTCCAATGTTAAACACTCTGAACTCTTTTCTCAATGGGCCCTCGAGTGAAAGACCGTGTAACATGGATATTAATATGGGCCCTTGACGGAAAGACCATGCAATGGCATATTAATATTTCCGGGTTATTTACTTCGCATACAGACTATAGTATAAAGTGCAACTACTTCAACGGTATCTCCATTATTCTCACTTACTTTCGTGTCGGCTTACATCCCAGTAAGACGTTGAGTATACGCATGATATTAGAATGTGTATTATTGAAGTGTTAATATCATGTAGTAATTATCTAATAATGTAAAAAAAAATATTACCACTACTGTATTAACTTATATTGATGTTTTCACCGAGGGGACGTTACAATGATGTATAATAGTAAAAGTAATAGCAAGCTCAAGGTTTGAATGCAAAGTTTTAGGTGGAGTTTAGGTGTGTTTAATAATATTTAAATGGGCATACATTGTAAGTTAGATATGTGTATCTAAACTCGAAATTTTAGCAATAAAGTTTAGAGGTAAACTTAGGTGATAGTGGTGGAGTATGTAGTATTTTGTGATACCCTAACTTTTAGGAAATTTTTATAGGTTTTTGTTATGGGAAAGGGGGAATGTTAGGACAATAGTAGTGGTTTCGATAACATGTGTTTTGGTAGCTTATGGTTTTAGAGCTCATGAATTGGATGTAATGAAGCTTTTAATAGGACTTAGAATCCATTGGAATTATCTTGGAGGTGAAGGGTGAAGTTCCACTTAACTGGCTTTGCTGGATTTATTAGGGAATTTTGGTAGGTTTTTGTCATGGGAAAGGGGGAATGTTAAGACAATAATAGTGGTTTAGATAACATGTGCTTTGGTAGCTTATGGTTTTAGAGTTCATGAATTGGATGTAATGAAGCTTTTAATAGGACTTAGAATCCATTAAAATTATCTTGAAGGTGAAGGGTGAAGTCCCACTTAACTAGCTTTGTTGGATTTATTGAAAAAAACACAATTTTATATCTCTATTAATTATAGTAATGAAACTAAAAGATGCAGATTACTAGTCCACAAGTCATTAGTAATAAAGATATATAAAATGAAAAATTGTTTAAAATCCCAAAACAAACAATGTTTGTTTGCAAACTCACAAGATCCTCTTAAAAAAATAATAATAAATTTATAAATTAAAAAATATGTATAAACTTTTACTCAATGGTGTTTAATCGGCCTCTCACCAAATACTCAATGAACTGAACCTCCTTGTCGTGAGAAAACCCTTATAACTGAACATATATAATAGAAGGATAATATTAAGTTTTTTCTTTTAATATTTTAATATTATGTTTGAACCATGTCATCGATGAGGCTTAAGGGAGAGGGTTATGGGGGGCTTCTTATTACAGAGTTAATGTACCGGATTGCATTTCCAATAAAAAATGTCTTATTTTTCTCTATATAAAACTTTTTCGAAAATTATTTATACTTAACTTCGTGTCTTACATGAGAGGATGTCATGTTGACCACGTTTCCACTTAAACCATGTTTTTCTTTAATTATCATTTTTAGGACCATTTCTTTTAAATCAACTAGTGTGCACCAAGACTCCTTGTAACGAATGATTCACATTATTGACACGTGGTGTGAAAAAATGCACGTGCACTATCCTATGATAGTGGAAGGCCCACGATAGTGGAGATCGTGGAAGGGAAGGGGCCCACGATATGTGGGACGGTGGAATGGAAGGAAAGGGAAATAATGGAATTTAAATTATTTTTTAATATATTATTTTTTATTATTATTTAAAAAAAACTATTGGTTTTCTTATATAGATTTTGTTTGGTTTTGTTTCTTATTTTTTATATTTTGGGGAGGATAAACGAGGGAAGGGTGATATGGGCTTGAATGGGAGAGGTTTAGTAGTTTATTTATTTATTTTTTAATTTGAATTGAAGTGTATTTTTTACTTTTTAATTATTATCTTTTATATGTTATTTTTTAATAATGATGAAGATGATGAGTTCTATTAAAATTAGAATTTCAAAGTGTATTGGGTGTTAAGAAGGTAAGAGATTGCCTAGATTTCTTTAAAATTGTATTCTTTTGTTAAAAAAATATTTCATTTCTATAAATTCGTATTACTATACCAAAAAGCATTGGGGGAAGCATTCCAAGATCATTGGGACTTTGATCACTTAGAAGTTTACCGTTGTCTCTATTGTAGCAAATATTTTTAAATTACGATCTAAGGTCTCTATTGTTGCAAATATTTTTAAATTTGGATCTAATTTTTTTCTAGGTAGGGAAATCTAAGAGAATGCTTTTTTCATCTTGAATCCTCTTAGTGTCACAAAGATAACAAATTCTTTCATTCTATTTTGTTTTGGGAATTGTCCAATGCCCAGTTTCACTATGGAGCTCGTGAGTTTGTTCTTATTCTACTAATGGTTATTTTCTTCTTTGCCACTTGTCAAAATCTACCTGTATTCCCTAATGATTTAGCTAAGATTTGACATCTTTATGGGTTTGGATAGAGTTTGAAGAATTTATAGGATGCCTCTTGTTGTCCATGTTGTTTATATTGTTGTCGTAGATTATGTACCTAATAATCACAATTTTCACAATGGGGGAAAGGATTGCTTCTATGAGGATAGGATAGGGTGTATTCCCTTTAATTTTGAGATTATAACTTATAAAATTATTTTGGATATATTCTATCTTTCTTCGAGATTCTTTAGAGATATTGAATCCTCAAACTTCATTTCCATATAAGATAATTTGAGTGACAAGAGTGTGAAAGAGGATTTTTTTTTTAACCCCAAAGAAAAAGGTCCACAAATTTACAAGTGTTTTCAAGATGATAATAAGTGCCACCCCCCATTTATCATTTTCTCAATCCTATAGTTTTAATTAAGCTTGTGATGAATATTGATTCCAAGATATTTGTATGAAGGCACTTCCTCCAAGATACCATTTTCATATACAAAGGTATAATATGTGATGCTTTTGGATTTAATTATCATAACATTTGTTTTGTTAGTGTTCACAATCATATACATACTATAACAAAAGTACTTGAGGATCATTAATTTCTTACCTAGGTCATAGGGACTCTTAACTAGAAGAACAATATCCTCAACATAAAAAATAAGGATGATGATGGCACTAACGAGAGATTCAGGTGGACAAAACCTACATCTTCGAAACAATCTTAAAAAATAGAGTTAAAACAACTTATTGAGAATTTATAAAATTCATTATAGTTCAAAAATGGAGTAGCCACTTAATTATTGTCTATGAATGTTGATAGGGGATGATAGAACATGACGAAGAGGTGAGGTACAGGGATACAAAAAGAAGTGATGAAGAGGAAATTTGAAGGAGACTATAGTGGGAGTGACATAGGGTGATGAAGAGGTGGTGAGTGACAAAAATGGGTTCGTGGTTAGACATCGAAAAGTGATCAAGAGAAGGTGGAGAGTGATAACAATGGGTTGGTGGATCAACATTAGAAAGTGATGAAAACCTATAAGGAGAAATGGAATAAAGCACAATCCACTTGAGGACTCGATGGAAGGGATAGAACTATTGAACCTAAAGATACCTATCGATCTAAAAACATAAAAAACATACCTTTTATGACTTCAAAACTTTCATTTTTTTTAAAACATTTAAAACACTAAAAACCAACATTTTTACATATAATTCTCAATTAATCAACTACTAAACACTAGACATTAGACATTATAAATAAAAAAATCTCTTAATAGAAATAATTAAGAAATCTTTTTTTTGATGATTTAAAAAAAATTATTGAAAATTATTGAAAATCTAATATGTCAACTACTCAAACTAATCTAAAATGTTAATTTCTCAAAATCAATACCCTTTATTTTGAGCTCCTTTAAAAAATTAGGTTTCCTTTCATTATTAATGAAACTATGACACATGTATTCAATGTGGAAGTAGGAATTAATTAATCTAAAGAATAAGAGGTTTTGAACACTCATTAAACTTTTAAAGAAAATTTAGATTAAAAATGACATTATTAGTTAGTTAGGAAATGATAAAAAGAATATACAAATTATAAATCAAAAGAAATTAATTATTATAAAGTTTAAATTTAGCCCTGGATTCAAAACTTAACTTACCTTGTGTGCCCCTTAAGGAGTATTGTGGTCACACCTAGAGGTTATAGTAGTGGAGTATTGCATATTCCACTCATCTAAAAAATAAAATAAAAATAGGGATTAAATTTAGTATTAATAAAACTTTATAATTTTTAAATTGGTATAAATGGATAACAACCATCATGTAATTTGAGACCATATTTTTTTGTCAATTTGTTTCGCTGATAAAATTATTAAATTATTGACATCATAATAACATAAAATTTCTTTACATATCTACATTTATAAAAGGTTCTACTTTAATTCTAGATCTATGGTGCATAAAAAAAAAATGTCTTTGAATGGGCTTCATCACTCTCCATTCATAATAGATCCCACTCAAGATGAATCTCTCTCTATATTTTTCAACTCTATTTTGAGAATGAAAGGAATTATATATCTCTTTGAACACCATTGAAATATTTTAATAATAACTATAAGAAGTTTTTAAACTTCAATTGTTTTATATATTTTATTTATGATGGACATTCAAATTATTTTTTAATATCATATGTAAACTTCATGGTAAACAGCTCAGGAATTAGACATATTCCTCATATAAAATATAAAAAAAAGCTCATAATAACACCAACAAGAGTTTTCTTACTTTCAATTAATATATAATTATATATAAAAATATTTATTTAAAATAGATAGTGAAACATTTTATTTTATTTATTTATAATAAGATATTTTAAAACAATTATTATTAATGTTTTTTAAATAAAATATGTTAAATTCATGTTAAATAAGTAAAAAATTACACATTTTCCTTACATTGACTTGAGAAAGGAAACTAATCATTTCTATTCCACACAAAAAAATGTTCATTTCTTTGATATGCGAGAGACTTTGAATAATAAATTCTACTGCTATCCATTAAGTTTTATTTAAATTATATTAACAAATAATTGACAGAATATAATTAACTTAATAATGATGGATTAAATTATTAATGCAAATTTTAATATATTATTCATATTTTTACTGTGATAGACGCCTCTCCTTCGTTCCACCTACAAGTCGTTTCTCTGAACCATCGGTTTAGATTTCATAACCCGTTTTTCTGCCACATTCACCAGTAGCTTGTTCTTTGACTGAAAATATCGGTGTAAATGAAGAGTGAGTAGAATCTATTGACAAATAACAAATAATTGTTATCTGCGAATATTTTATAGTCGTCTCACTGAATGAACGGATCAAAATGAAATATATTTTTTATTTCTTTCGTTTTAATCAAATCGTTTTGAATTGAGAAAACATCGACGAATTTAATTAAAAAATTATTAATAACACAGACCTCAATGATAATTCATGATCATTATTTTTTAGTAAATGTTTTATATATATTTTTTTTCATAATTTTTTTTATTGATTTTTTTTTTCCAAATTCTGTAAAGATTTGTTGGATCTGTAAATTTGAGTAATTAAGACTGTGCAATCCTAGCACGGTTGAGGGTTTTCAGTATGACAAATTTGTTTATGCCTTAAGAAAGACAATTTAAACAACAAAGAATTGAGATTTCCTCAAGATCCATATTGACGGATTCCAGTAAAAAAGACCAAAATCCTGTAAGGACTTGTTGGATCTGCAAATTCGAGTAACTAAAACTGTGTAATCCGAGTACTGCTGAGGGTTTTAAACATGCCCAATCCATTTATGCATTAAGAAAGACAATTTAAACAACAAAGACTGGAGATTTTCTCCAGATACATATTGACTGATTCCAATAAAAAAGACCAAAATCCTGTAAGGATTTGCAAGGATTTGTTGGATCTGCAAATTCCAGTAACTAAGACTATGTAATCCAAGTACAGCTGAGGGTTTTCAGCATGCAGAATCCATTTATGCATTAAGAAAAACAATTTAAACAACAAAAAATTGTAATTTCCTCTAAATCCATATTGATAAATTCCAATAAAAAAACCCAAAATATAGAATAGTTAAAGAATACCATTTTCTATAAAATTGTGGTTTATCATAAATCTATGTTTTTCATTATTAATTCAGAACAACTTTGACATCTCAAATCCTTAAAAAAATGTTTTTGACTAATAATAATTAAATATTTTTATATAATCATAATTTATTAACTCCAAATCTCAAAAATAATATTTCAAATAAATATAAATAAATGTTTTTGACTAATAATAATTAAATATTTTTACATAATAATAATTTATTAACTCCAAATGTCAAAAATACATAGTAATATTTTAAATAAATTCAAATAATAATAAAATTATTAAAAATAAATTCAAATATGTTTTGACTAATAATAATTAAATATTTTTCCCCGGATGGGGTGTTAGTGGACTCCAGGTGGCAGAGAACAGGAAGGGATGCGTTGCAGACCCATGCACGGGCACGTGATCGCCCCGTGCCGCAGGGCTCGACCGTCCCGGGAAATGAAAGCGTTTAAATGGATTTGATGGGCAAGAGCAGGGGCATTTACGCCACCCTACGCCTCCCACATAACAGCAGCATGGCTTGGTCTGTAGATTACGTTCTTCCTCCCTGCTCGCGATCGGAAGGGCTCCTCCCCTCTCGACGCAAGCAAACTCTGGCCTTCACGGCTACTCGGCCCTCCGACTACCTGCATTTCCGACTGCTCGCTCCTAGCGCAAATCCTCGCCAACCTGCACACATGAGAGAACGAATCAAAGAGAAGCCCAAGCGGGGCTCCCCTTGGCAGCCTTCTCGACCTTCCCTCTCGGCCTCGACCTCCCCGATAACTGGTTCCTCTGCCCACCCGCCAACTCTCTCCCCGAGCGACTCCCCT
>JZKD02S0989851.1:0-13584 GCA_000966675.3 Picea glauca | reverse complement strand
GAGCTCCAACTCTCTGGTTTCTCTAGCACCCACTAGAAGGAAGCACCAACTCCCTGAGTACTCCAGCACCAACTGGATGGAAGCACCAACTTCCTGGAAGTTCCAGCACCAACTGTATGGAAGCACCAAATTCCAGTTACACAGGCTCCAACCTGCATAACAGAGAACACCTGTTCTCCCTAGCACCACCCTGCCACCCTATTTTCTCTAGCTGCAACCAGATGGAAGCTACAACTTCCTGTGTTCAAGCACCCACTTGAACTTCTGAGGACAACAATCCTCCTGAACACCTCCCAACCTCCCTAGGACATAAATGATTAAATAAGAATTCAACTTTACAGATAAATCAGTTCATACCAATTTTACTTTGTTCTGTAAATCTTGTCTTCTGCTGCTTGCTCTATCGTTCTGCTCTGCTTCTGCTCTGCTCTATCGTTCTATTCTTCTTCTCTGTATTTCATCTGCTCTGTTTGTCCTTTTCTCCAATCCTCATATCAATTCATTTCATTCTGTATATCAATCAGACTTCATCCTTAACTCCTTCTCCTTTCTCCTTTTCTTACTATTTCATTCTTTTTCACGCAGAATCCCTCAGCACATACAATGTCACTCGTTTTCTTTTATACATTCTGCTATGACGGTTCCACTTCCCATCTCTTTCGGCAAGAGCAACGACAACTGTCTCAGCAACTGAATTATCATCTGAAACGTTAACTAATTCTTCATAATGAGTCCGTTTCACTAATAAAAATCATATTCAGTCGTTAACTGTGAGAGAGAACAGTGACCCTCCGATCAATATTTGATCCAACGGTTCAGATCAAATCGAGATTTCACTCATCGCGATATCGGCATTCACAGTGTCGAGATGCACATGTACTCGGAACCCCCGATTCTCCGATCCCCGATGTGCTCCTTTCCCGAGCTTTAGCCCCTTCTGGCCACACAATGGTCCATGTGACTAGCTATCACGTGACCACCACCATACCTCTCGAAAATGTGTGCTAGCCCTCCTGACTAGAACATGGTCCATATGACCTATCTCCGTGTGACCTTGGTCTTATCACTCCATCAGAGTTTTGACACTTACGATGACATAATGTTTATGTCCATGGGATTCGCAATTTCCTGATTCGCGATGCGCTTTAGCCCTCCTGGATGAGCCCTGGTCCACGTGACCGTTACCCATGACCTTTCGTCGGGATTTCAGGGTTTATAATGATAATGTGCATATGCCCCCTGGACTTGCAATATGCCGATTCCCGACTTCCTCTGTACTCCTTACACCTGTCCTGCATTGACTCCTGGGTGGCCCACAACCTATATGCCTTATCGGGAAATCGCGTATCACGATTTCGCGATGTCTGATGTTCAATGTTCTTGTCAATACCAAAACCCGATCCCCGAAACTCTGACCAGGGATAAGATCTACGGTTCAGATTCATTCTGGATTCAACGGCTGCGATTAAATCGCGAAATCGCATTTCGCGATTTTGGAGTTCTTGATGTCAAGATATTTTGGCATTACAAAGTCCCGATCGCCGATGCCTCTGCTGACATCACACGTGGTTTGACACGTGTTAAATACTGCCACGTGTCACTCTGATTCGTGACTTACCTGTGCCTGAACTGTTGAATCTTCCTGCCACCTGTCATTACCTGGTTGTGCCACGTGTCCCTAGCTGACGTGGACTGCTGTCGTGAATTAGATCGACGGTATAGATCACATGTTGATCTGACGGTTCAGATTCAGTCGGGATTTCGCATATCGTGAAATCGGGGTTTTCGTTGCATTGTTTTCTTTGCATTATGAAATCTCGATCCCTGAATCTCCGATGAAGCCTCCTGGCTGCCACGCATCCATATGCATGAATGGTCCAGATCCCTGCTTGATTTAATGACTACGATCAAATCGTGAAATCGCGTATCGCGATTTCGGGGTTTTCGTTGTCGAGTGAACTGGACATTTCAAAGTCCCGATCCCTGAATCTCCGATGAATTATCTCCCTCGCAACTTCTGCAAATCTGATGGTTGTCGGCCTTTTGGGAAATTTGAATGGGATCCAACGATCACTGACTCTTCTATCTTCCTTCTTCTCTGTAAACTTCTGCTGCAGCGTTTTCTTCAATGCGCATGTTTTCTTCAATGCTGTTCCTCCTGTGCTTTTACGTCCGAATCCCCAAGGGGTTTTATCCTTCATATCCTGCCATTTTTTCTGTTGCCATCAAAGACAACAATCATCAACACGCATTCGTTGTTTGTTCAATATTTGCCAACAGGGTTCTCTATCATCTTTATACAACTATGGTTATCACATAGAATCATAGTTTCTTCCATCACCAGATATAATAGACCTGTCAACAACTTCCAAAGTCATATGGATTCACAAGTGGCAGAACATGCAACAATGCATTCTACTTATGTCGTGATGAGAGAAATACTTGATTTCTTCCTACTCTGTCATGAGATCATGGTTGACCCCAGACTAAAAAAACATCGTGAATTGATATTTCTATCAGAGACACTTCCATCCCAATCTAAATCAGTATAACCACTCAGTTTGAAGTCATGATCTCCATTATAACTGATTACAAACTCTAATGTACCCTTAAGGCACCTCATCACATGTTTTGCTGCAACCAGGTGACCATGTCTGGGATCTACCAGAAATTGACTCAAGGTGTTCACAACAAAACATATATCTGGCCTGGTGTTCGTTAGATACATCAACGATCTAATGATCTATCTGTACAAGGTAGCATTAATCAATTATGACGAAGTGTCAACCAAGAGCTTCAAATTTGTTTCCATGGGTGTATTCATGGATTTGCACTCCAACATATCAAACCTCTTCAGGATTTCAACTGCATACTTCCCTTGGTTAAGAAATATATTCTCTGGGCTCTGCCAGACCTCAAGACCTAAGAAATAGTGCAATAGGACAAGGTATTTCATCTCAAATTCTGCAACGAGCTTCTTCTTACACTCAGTGATGAGATTTTCTTCTCTAGTTAGAAATAAGTCATCCACATACAAAAAAAATATAACAGGCTCATCATTCATAACCTTGAAGTAAAGGTTAGAATCTGCTTTACTCTTGGTAAATCCCAAGCTCGTTAGGAAATTTTCAGTTCTTCCATACCAAGATCTAGGAGATTGTTTCAATCCATACATAGCCTTCTTCAATATGCATACATGAGTCTTTTTGTCTTCAGCTCCAAACCCTTGAGGTTGTTCTACGTACACATGTCTTCTATGACACCATTTAAGAAAGTTGTTTTCATGTCCATCTGGTGTAACTTCCATTTAATCTTAGTTGCAAGGGCTATGATGGTTCTGATTGAAGTGTATCTGGCTACATGAGAAAATGTGTCTTCATAGTCAATGGCTTCCTTTTGATAAAATCCATGAGAAACAAACCTTGCCTTATATTTCTCAATACTTCCATCAACAACATGTTTTATCTTGTATAGCCATTTGGAAGATACCACATCCTTGCTCTTCGGTCTGGGAACTATTTCACATACATCATTATTTATAATGGATTGGTATTCTTCTTTCATGGAATCATCCCATTCTTTCTCTTGAATGGATTCTTCAAAGAATGTAGGCTCCTTCTCTAAGAGATCACACATCAGAGCCATATAATTGGAGAATGGCTTGGGTTTCTTGACTTGTCTTATGGTTCCTTCGGGGGTACCATACTTCTCTCCATCTTGAATAATTTCTCTTACCGAGGATGGATTTCTCTTGTGGGAGATCATCATCTGGGGAGGTTCTTAAGATTCTATTATGTCATGATCTTCTAGAATCTCCTCATTATGGGAAGTTATGACTTCCCTCACTAGTTCTGCAACTCTGGGAGTCACAGGTTCTTCTTCATATACTTCTTCAAGCTGACATCTTCTTGATTTCTTGAGTGATACGTCGTCATCAAAGGTTATATATCTATTGATATCAATACGATGGTAACTTGGTATGTATATTTTGAAGGTCTTGGAGACCTCACAGTATCCAACAAATATTCCCTTCTTTACTGAAGGGTCCAACTTGGTTCTCTTCTCTTTCATAATGTGTACAAATACGAGACAACCAAATATTTTGAGATAGCTTACTTTTGGATTCTTTTCAGAGAACATATATTCAGGGGTCTTGAACCCAATGCACTATGGGACAATCTGTTCTGTAAATACACTGTTTTTCTTGTTGCTTTTTCCCATAATTGCATTGGAAGATCTTGATCATGGATCATGGTCTTCACTGCTTCCATTATAGTTCTATTCTTTCTTTCCGCTACACCATTTTTTTGAGAATTGTAGGGAGTGGTGAGCTCCGTCTTGATCCAGGCATATTTACAAAATTTTACGAACTCTTTTGAGGTCTATTCTCCTCCATTATCTGACCTGAGTATATTGATATTTCTTTCAGGGAGATTCTCTATCAAGGTTTTGAATTCCTTGAATTTATCAAACACTTCATCTTTTGATTTCAAAAAGTAAACCCAAGTTTTGAAAGAATAGTCATCAATAAACGATACATAGTATACATACCCAATGATGGAGGTTGATAGCATTGTGTTGGCCCTCGACCAAGTTTTGATGAAACCTTGGTCAGATTTAGCTCACTTTTGAACTTCGACACATTGTTTGAAGAAGGAGCGCCCAGGCGGAGATGAGATTGCGGATCTCACCGATTTTGAGGGTTAAGTGGACCTAGTAAAGGGTCCTTTAGAGTTTTTGTAATGGGTTTTAGGGGATGTCGTCCCATGGGATTTTCCCATGTTTAGGCCTTATTGTAAGGGTTTGTAAAATATAAATAAAGAAGAATGTACTATAAAAGTAGAAAGATAGCGAAGTGAATCTAGTTCTCTGTGAACATAGTTTCTTTGTGCAAAGGAATGTATGTATGTGGTTATGATTCTGTAGAGGGTGCAAGTGCTATGATATAGGGCTTTGGCTAGGTGCATTTGACCTAGTTTTGGAAGGAGGATCTGGTGCTCAGTGCACAAATCTCCTGTCTAGTGCGAAGATTGACTCTGTGGCTCAGTGCACAGGAGTGAATGGATGTAAGATTCAAGCACATAATAAAGAAGGAAGTGGTTGGTGGACGTAGCCCCATCCTGGGGTGAACCACGTATATCTGGTGTCTTATGGTTTTCTTTGTGCTATGCTATTTCTATCATAAATCTGCTTAGTTCTTTGATTATTTTGTGTAATAGATAGATATGTTATTGCTTAAGTGATTTCCTTGTGTTAAGGGTAAATGGATGCTAGATCTAATCTATAATGGTAAATGCTAAGTGCTCAGGATATGTTATTATTTATTGATACTGCGCCAATCCATCTTTAGTTATTCTCTGTGATGTTAATAGGGTTAGGAAACTATTGTATGTCACCTTCTAAGCATTAACATAATACTTTGCAAAGTGTTAGTATCACAGATCTGTGTCCCAACTTGGTTACAGACACCCGCGTCCTGTAACCCCCCCTGCCTCTACCTCAAGTGAGATTGTGATTGCTTCGCAAGTGTTGCCGAAAGGGCTAGTAGTCGAGGTTTTGTTGGTGCTCTGTTAAGTGTTGAACCCTGGGTCTACCCTTGTGCCAAAAGATGGTTCCATTGCCGGGACCTGAAACTATGATTGTGGGGAACTGAAGTAAAGAAAAAGAGAATCTTTGTGCGTAGATCTGCTGCTGATGTGTGCAATACTCTACTTGAATTGCGAAGCTTTGTGCCTAAGAAAGTAAGTTGATTTGAAGAAAAGAGGTAAGATTATAAAGAAGCAAGATTTGTGCTTTGGTAAGAGAAAGATAAGTGAGTTTTTTAGTTTCGAAAGCATGAATTTAAGTATGTTTAACAGGTTATGTGCTAGTCTGAAGGCTAGCGCGTAGTTGAAATAAAGAGTTGATTTGAGTAAACTCAATGGAAATGAAGAAATATATGTTATTCCTATGCATATAAAGAGTTTTTTGACTAATAAGTGGATGCAGGAACCTAGAAAGAACTTTTGCAGATTGCAAGTCCAACACTTTGATCCTAAGGGAAGTGTGCAATTAAGAAAAGGTTGGGGAACATTTAAAATAAAAATATGATTGACATTGTTTTATAATTGCAGAAGGCCGAGACATCTTGCTAAGGAATGTCCTGAGGTAGGCCCTATTTGTCTTTGTTGTAAGGTTATTGGTCATGAGGTTGAGGATTGTCCAAGGATTATTGCTAAAGTTGAAAGGATGAACACGAGACAAGAAAACTATGAAGAAAGTCAAGAGACCAAGGGAATATTAGAAATCCATAAAGAGAAAGAACCAGAGGAAGTTTAGACTACATTATTACAGTTGAAGGAAATGATGTATGTTCATAAATATGTCAGTTTACCAGAGATCTTGAAAGCAAAACAACACATACGTGCAAAAATATAAGACTTCAACATAGACTGTGTCTTAGATGAAGAAACACAAGTAATTATTATGATAGAAGAAACTTGGGGAATTTTGGGAAACCTACTGTGGTACCTTCATTGGGAAGGATAGGCTTGTTTAAGGGAAAGATGATAACCCTATGTGGAAGAGTTACTAATGTACCTATTATTGTTCATGGAAGATCGACTAAAGAGGAATTTGAAGTCATTAAGTTTATTAGGGACAACACCCCTTTCCCACTTTTATTAGGTAAGACTTGGATTGAGAAGGATTAGATAAGAAGGAAAGCAGAAGAAGAAGCCACTGAAAAGAAAAAGAAATAACTAAGGGATTTCATAGCTAGAAAAATAGAACGACTAATAGAAGAACGAGAGGATAAGTCGAAGCAACATAAAAAAGTAACAATGCAGGAGGGACATAAATCAAGAGAATTAGCTATCAAGGTTGAAAGAATAAAAAAAGGTTTGAATGACCTAATTATTCAAGAAAGAAGTATGTCCACTCAGGAAGTGTTAAGAAAAGGGATATTAACTTCAGACCTTTCGAGGGCACCTCAACAGTGTAAAGCCACTGTGCTAGGGGAAGATAGGAATAAAAATGGAAAGAGGATTCCAGAAACAGTTAGAGAGACTCAGATCACAGGAAAGAAGGCACAGAAGCTCAATAAAAATAAAGCTAAGTTGGAAAATATACAAGAATCTACAGAGACCATATGGAAGAATTCATAGACTGGAACCTCGTAGGAGTAAGGTTCGTAGGATTTGAACCTCGCTGGAACAACAAGTCCGTGCAGAATGGGACTTCGCCCTGGAAAATTTATATGACCATTGGAGGTGCCCTGGTCGTTAGAATCATGCTCTGTAATGGTTAGAAAACACATTTATGGGCCAATGAACCGCTTTTGGACGTTGATACCGTGCCATAACGAAAAAATTTACATTTATGGAATCATTTCCTGGCTGTTGGAAGATCCGTTATGATACCCCGCTTATTTAACTCGTCAGACACTACACCACGACCACTTTTTACTCCCCATGATTAACTGAGCCAAGAAGAGAATTGTCCGTGTGTCAAGCTGTGCTATCTGTAGCTAGACCTTGCCTGTCTGTTTGTCTACCCCGCCTATCCATTTGTCTACCCTGACCTGTCTGTTTAAAAGCTAGAATGTTGGGCGAATGTAGTGAACTAGAGAAGTCTGCTGAGGAAGTCCTTAAGAATCTAATGGTTGACAGATCGATATCTGAAGGTATCCAGGCGTCGTTGACTAGGGGACTACATGATTCCCCTTCGACTAGACGTCGTTCTGGCCATGTTAACCCTGCAACTGAGCAATGAAGTAAGCACTGCAGTGATATGGATAATGCGAAGCAGATCCCGTCGATCCTACCTGATTACATTCCACCTTTGGCTGGAGTTGTTAACCGCGACAACATCCCCCGATATTTTGAGTACACCGTGTTCACTGCGTACATTCCGAAAGGAATACACATAGTCAAGAGTCAATTAGGACATATCCTACTATTAAAGAACATCGAATTCAATTTAGTATACTGGAAGAACTACGGCATGTTGGTACCCCACCACTATCTCATGAAGACAACTGGGAAGAAGCCTTGCCTCGTCTCACAACCATGGATTAAGGGGCTAGCGCAGTCCACTGTGATGAATTTGATAAAGACCCCACATTTTGGCCACCACTAGGATGTTAACACTTTCTTTAAAATCCTCTTGTCGTTTTATCTGTAAATTCTAACCTCGTACAATATCTACTGCAAACAAATATTCAGAAAAAGAACAAAAAATATACAATGGAAAATACAAACATTACACAAAGATTTTTTCCCTGGAAACCCAAACCGGGAAAACCCACATATTCTATATTATTCATTGTGATACATTGTTTACAATACAATATACATATAGGATCCATTGGCATCCAAAACCCTAACCTAATGACCTAGATTAGTCCAAAACCATAATTCCTTAACCGGAAATAAAAAACCATCGGCAAAAACCATTTTTTGAAAAACCACCTAAATACATGACACATTTCCCGAGGCAGGTGACACTACTAATCATTCAAAGAATATAACACATACCCGACATTCTCCTACTTGTTTTTTTATTTGCATACAGGGGGTTACAGGGTTACATAGTCAACAATCCAGAGAAACAATGCCCATGGATCCTCTACACCGAGAGAACTTCTCAGTGCTCACAGATTTTTTTAATGAGTCAGCAACATTCTTCAAAGTGTCCACCTTCATCAGTGATACTTTATTTTCTTCAATCATATCTCTCACAAAGTGATATTGAACATCAATGTGCTTTGTCTTTGAATGATAAGTAGGGTTCTTTGCTAGAAAATTTGCACTCTGACTATCACACTCTATCCTTACAGCTTGTTGTACCAACCCAATACCTGAACACAATCTTTGTAACCATACTTCTTCCTTACTTGCATGAGTGGCTACCATGTATTCAAATTCTGTAGTTGAAAGTGCCACTACAACCTGTCTTTTTCTCATCCATCTTATTTCTCCTCCAAACAGGTTAAACACATACCCGCTTGTAGATCTCCAGCCCAGTCTGCATCCACAAAGCCATGTATATCGAACACTCTGTCCAATTTTGATCTTCCTTCATAGCACAATCCATAGCTAGCAGTGCCACACAAATACCTGAAAACCCTTTTTACTACTATCCAATGCTCCTTCCTTGGTTTTTGACACTACTAATCATGTAAAGAATATAACACATACCCAACACTATCATGGCGGATACTTATGGATCGACATAAGGATTACTGTGGATCTGACGCTGATCCATCGGATTATAGGATTAAGTGTGAAGGGACCTGACCCTCAACAGTTTTATCCAGGGAAGGCATCAGACCATTCCCTGACACAACACATCAAGGAAGCTTATGAAGAAGTTGAAAAAGGAAAGTGGGGTTACAAGGTATCCTCTATACAAGATGGTGCAGTGCGAATCCCTTGCCAACTCCTATTTGGCAAGCTTGTGAGGAAGAACCACCCCACACAGGTCACTGGGTTCGTGGTGGACCTCACAGGAAAATGTGTGGAGGGCATGCAGATGAACTAGGTGAACTTCCTCATCAATGAGTTGGAGAAGGATTTTTGCAAAGCCCAAGACTTGGGATACGAATTTCATTACAGCTGGTTGATCATTTTGATCACATTTGTTTCTTGGAAAATTCCTAAAGGAGCCACATTCCAAAAGATCGAACCCTCAGATTCGTTGGCCACTTAGTTTTCCACCTTGTGATACACCAACGACATGACGAAGAAATGGAAGTCCAATGCCATGTTTCATGCATACTACCAACAGTTAAAGGTTGCCATCGAATCATTTCTGTGCATGACACCATGCACCCTGCACCAGTACCGACCAATAGAAAGGTTCCGCATTGATCCTCATTTCATCTACATCACTATGCACAGAGACGAGAACCAAGAAGAACTACAATCATACTACAAACTGACAGATGAAAATATGGAGCAGATTACAAAGGAGTGGCCGAAGGAATTTCTTGTACCTATTGCTGATGTAGAACTATTCGACACTGACACCATAAGAAGCCCCATAGTCACATGGGTTGAGCATGTTAGACAGTCCAGTGGGATGAATAAGTAGAAAAAGCAGGAGGAAGTCCAAGATATAGAGAGTGATGAGGAGGACAATGCTTCTGAAGATAATGGGTCTGGATTGCTAGGAGGAGGAAAAGATGAAGCAGAAGGGCATGGAGGAGGAGATGAAGGAGAAGAAGGACAAGGGGGAGATGAAGCTACCATGCCTCCATTTGAGGATCCCCCCATTGGGACAGTAAAACCACAAAAGAGGAAGGTTTCTCCAAAGAAAACTTCAGTAAGGAAGAAGACACATGCTAATAAGCCCCAGTTGGAGGCCACACTCATTGAGGACGAAATCAGTCTGGTCCACAGAGCTATGGAGGATGCTTCCGAGGAAATATTAAAGAGATATGGAGAGAAGAAGGAGGATCTGTATAGAATAATCGAGAAGGAATTGAATGAAGAACAATGAGTTGTTCGCTTGGTCCGTGTAGTACCTACTGTGCCATCTGCACCTTCCTCATTGCAGACTGTAGAATTGGGGGATGAACCATCCCAATTGAGAAGGATTGTGGATGCAACAAAATCCCAATTCCAGAGAGCGCAAAAAGAGAAGGAGAAGGCTACAAAATCCTTAAAAAAGGAGAAAGACAAAGTCCTAGTGCAATTATGAGTAGTGCAGGACAATGTAGCATCCTAGGAAAGCGAGAAATCAGAGCTTCAGGAGGAAAAATCCCATCTATAGAGAGAAAAGGATTAGTTTCTCGCAAAGTGGGCCATGGTCAAAGAAATGGTGAGTAAGTCATGTCACTCTGTGCCAAGCTTGGCACAAGAGGAGCAAGAGCCGGTCGAAGTTCAAATAGTGAAGCTCGGTGAGATCATCCAACAAATTCAAGCCAAGATAACAGAATTGGAGGCCCAAACAGTACCGATCACACTGCAGGAGGTGAGGGACCATAGGGAGGAGTCCTACAAGGACACAATAGTAAGAATAATATCCCTCACCTCGAAGTGAAAACAACTTAGTGATAGAAGCACATAGACATATGAACGTCTTGTCAAGGATCCAGAGTTGAGGAAGCTAGAAGCGCAGTTACATGAGGTGCAACAACAAGCATTGTCATTGCAGGTGCAGATGAAGCTACTCACCACAATATAAAGAATGAAGAGATCCCAGGAGAAGCGTGTAGTACAACAACATATCACTACCCTCCAGGTTAAGGTAATGGAAGTCACACAAAAACTACAACTTGTGCAAGACAAAGCTTGCAAGGCATTTTAAGAGATTGATGGACATGGCTCACAATTAGATCAAGTTGTCGCAACATTAGAACAATGCATGGAAGGGCATGTTATAGAGCAGGTGATCCAGAAGCTCGATGAGCAGGAGGCTCAGGTGAAGCAACAAGTTGAGGTCACTTGAGTTAAGCTTGAGGCCTTCAAAGCAGCATTGTTCAGACCTAAGTGACTCGGGATGAGTCACAAGTGAGTGTTGGGGGCCTATTGGCCCTCGACTAAGTTTTGAGGAAAACTTGGTCAGATTTGGACCACTTTTGGACTTCGACACATTGTTCGAAGAAGAAGTGCCCAGGCGGAGCTGAGATCGTGGATCTCACCGATTTTTAGGGTTAAGTGGACCTAATAAAGGGTCCTTTAGGGTTTTTGTAATGGGTTTTAGGGGATGTCGTCCCATGAGATTTTCCCATGTTTAGGCCTTATTGTAAGGGTTTGCAAGATATAAATAAAGAAGACTGTACTGTAAAAGTAGAAATCTAGCGAAGTGAATCTAGTTTTGTGTGAACAGAGTTTCTTTGTGAAAAGGAATGTATGTATGTGGTTATGATTCTGTAGAGGGTGCAAGTGCGATGATATAGGGATTTGGATAGGTGCATTTGACCTAGTTTTGGAAGGAGGATTTGGTGCTCAGTGTGAAAATCTCCTGTATGGTGTGAAGCTTGAATCTGTGGTTCAGTGAGGAGTGAATGAATGTAAGATTCAAGCACATAATAAATAAGGCAAAGCATTTGGTGGACGTAGCCCCATCCTGGGGTGAACCATGTATATCTGGTGTCTTATGGTTTGATTTGTGCTATGTTATTTCTATCATAAATCTGCTTAGTGCTTTGATTATCTTGTGTAATAGATAGATCTGTTATTGCTTAACTTATTTCCTTGTGTTAAGGGTAAATGGATGCTAGATCTAATCTATAATGCTAAATGCTAAGTCTCAAGATATGTTATTATTTGTTGTTACCGTGCCAATCCATCTTTGGTTATGCTCTGTGATGTTAATAGGGTTAGGAAACTAATGTATGTCACCTTCTAAGCATTAAAAAAAGACTCTGCAAAGTGTTAGTATCACAAATCTGTGTCCCAGCTTGGTTACAAACACTTATGTCCTGTAACCCCCTACCTCTACCTCGGGTGAGACTGCGCTTGCTTCGCAGGTGTTTCCAAAAGGGCCGATAGTCGGGGTTTTGTTAGTGCACTGTTAAGCATTGAAACCTAGGTCTGCCCCTGTGCCAACACATTGGGCCACATACATCTGAGTGACTGATCTCTAAGACTTCTTCTTATTTATTGTCAGTCTTCGATAAAGGGTTCTTGATGTTATTTCCTTTTTCACATATGTTGCACACACCTTCATGGTTGTTGGATTACTGAGAGGGGGGGTGAATCAATAATAGAGCAATTTGATCCTTTTTAACCATATAATCCAAGTCTTATATCAATGTATCATTATAATCCAATAACTACAGAGTAAATAAGAAATGAACAAATGAACAATCATACACATACACAGTACACCAGTGTTTTACGTGGAAACCCAAAGCGGGACAAAACCACATAATGCTTTATCTTATATGTCTTGAAAAATTACATTCATTGGAAGCACCAACTTCCTTTGTTTTCTAGCTACAACTGGAAGGAAGCTCCAATCCCCCTGTTTCTCAAGCTACAACCTGAAGGAAGCTTCAACTCCGTTATTCTCTGGCTACAACCAGAAGAAGGCTACAACCCCCTATGTTCTCCGGCTACAACCAGAAGGTGGATACAACCACTTGTCCTTGCCCCGTCCAACCGCCTTGATGTATAAGTAGAATGATGGAACCACTGTCACACTATCACTATGAGATATACTGCTATAAACCTGTACCAATCAACCTGCACCAAATAACCTGTACCAATAACCTGAGCCATTCATCAACCATGCATCAACCTGTACCGCAAAATGTAATCAACCTGTACCATAAACAAGTGCATAAACCATGCACCAACCTATACCAAACAACATGTAATCAACCTGTACCATAAACAAGTGTATCAACCATGCACCGACCTGTACCTTGAACAAGTGCATCAACCATGCACCAAACCTGTACAAATAACATATCACAACAACTTGTCCAAACAACCTATCACACCAACCTATCTCATCAATGTTATAAACCAAATCAGATCTACTCACCAAGATCAATTACCAAGACAACTCTCAAATATGTGCATCAACCAAGCATAACACAACAACTCATAATCATCACCAAGATCAATATGTGCTTCTAATAATACAAGT
>JZKD02S0989818.1:0-13584 GCA_000966675.3 Picea glauca | reverse complement strand
TTCCAATTTTTATCTCAAATATCCTATGAACACCCATGGTAGATACACCCTCTACAACAATACTCTTAACATGATGCGACATATCCGATCTTTTGTTGCTACTAGCTTGGATGCACATAAAAAGTTTAGGGAACTAGTTGTTGATCTGTTGTATTATCTAGAAAGGACACATACTCCTCTTTCCAAGGAGATACTCAAGAAAAACAAGGATCTCACACAAACAAAAAATCTCTTGGTTTAGTTGTTTCATGACAAGGAAAAAGTAATCAAGACAAAGGAAATGCTGGAGAATAGTAAGGCAAACTATTTTCACCCTTCATATAGGTTAGCTAGTAATATGACTCACTATGACAAGGTGGACCTTCATGATAGGAATATCAAGGTTGACCTTCCCCTGCTTTAGGTTATACTTCTCTCATGCTTTGTTTATATTTTAGTCCTCAACTATGTATGGTTTATAGCTAAGCCCCAAAGTTGCATCCTTGTAGTCATACGAGGTGATCATTTTGTGGCCATGCTTTATCCTCCCGATCATTTTGCATATTGTTGTACTCTACCCTTTTGAATATATAAAAAAATGCTTCTTACTCAAAAAAAAATAAGGTTTAAAAACCATGGTGTAAGAAACATTTGGTCTATTTCAATGTAAGTGGGAGAGATATCTCTACAATTGAAAAGAACTGGTTAGAGGTAAAGGTGAAAGAAAATAAATATAAGGCTATTCTAGAAAAAATCAAAAGGATTTAGTGAACCCTTTTAACAAAATAGTTTAAAGGGCATGGAAGAAAGTGAAACATAAAGAAAGGCTAAAAAAAATGACGAGGAAATAGTTTAGTAACCTTTCATATGGAAAATTCCATTGATATTAGAATCTTTGAAAACATAGTTTTCTTTATAAGATGTGATTGTACAAAATATTGAATATTCTATCCAAAATAAAGTGTTTTCCTATAGATTTCAATGCACTTCTTAATAATACCTACATTCATAAAGAAAATCTAGGAAAAAAATGATGATGAAAATAAATCATTTATATAGAAAATTTATTTGATATTAAAAAAATTATAAACATAGTTTATCATGTAAAAGATTGAAGATTGTGTCCAAGCTAAAGTGATTATTGGTTTAGATTTTTATCTCCCTTTTAATAATCATAACATTCTAATCAAAGATGTTCATACTAAAACATATATAGAACTTAAATAGTTATCATGTTGTATGCAAAATCAACTATTATTTATCCTTAATTTGTATGTTACAAATGTATAGTAAATAATTAAACATGATTGTGAAATTATTTGATCATCAAAAGAGAGATCAACAAACAAAGGGTTTATGTGAGGTATTTGAGAAACAATCGCATAAATGTATATCTCAGCTAATAACATTATCACTCTTTAATGTGAGTGTTTATACAATATCGAATGTTGAGGTTATATTAACCCATAAATATAAAATAAATAAGACCAAATTGATTAATGTGATATATCAACATTATGCACTTCTCATTATTGAGATGTTTGAAGTGAACACATGTAGATTTAGCCTACTTTATATGCATTTCCTCAAATTATCATATGTCAGTAGAAAATGTGAAAATGGAGGATTGCTCACTTCCTTTAATTAAATTGCATGCAGTTATAATGAAATGTTAAATCCATTAGTACCAGTGTTGATTGCATTGAAGTTTTTTAAAAAATGTTATTAATCAATAGTTGAATACTAGTATTTCAATCACCTTATTTATACCTAGGTTCTTGCATCATATATTTGTTTGTATTCCACAAATACCCAATTCATTTATACATTAAATTTCAAATTATGATGAGCCTTTTTGTGTCAATTTAGAATTAAGGTTTAATGGATTCATATGTTAAGTCTTTATATATGAAATAACCCTCAGCAAAATTATCTTTTGTCAACATAATATTACACGAGCTTCTTTCTATAATATACTTGAGGTATATTACATTTATTATCATATTATATTAAATAAATATCAATGTCATGTAATAATAGTTATGTGACATTTAGTATGTAATATAGTCATTATAATGTAATAATGATAAGTCATGACCATTGCCAAGGACATGACTTATCATTCCTCCATGTATTTATATGCAAGTCATTGTATCTCATCTCGTGTCAACAATAACAAATAATTATTTATACTTTGTCTGAAATATATGGATTTGATTGTGTTATTATAGATGTTCAATTGAAGTGATCAATAGGTTTGCTTCAAGTGGTATCAAAGTGGTCTTTCCACCGGCCCGTGGTCAAGTGTGTGTGTGTGTGTGTATCAAGTTTATTTTTTCAGTGACATTTGAAAAGAAAAAACAAGAAAAAGTTTTGAAAATAATCTCGAAGTTGGCGATCCACTCTTTATCCTCGTAATAATAATAAAAAAACAAATAGAAGAAAAGAAAAAAAAATTATCTAGATATTTTAAAGTGCACGTGAAGAAGTATAAATCAAACAAGACTCTGTAGTTGGAAATAAGTAAAGTTAATTGTCAAAAAGTGCATGGTAAGAAAACATAATTAAAAGGGAAGGTTTCCAAATATCTTTAAAAGTGCACATAAAGTATCAAAGATTCCATAGTTGGCATAAGTAAAATTAATTGTCATGTACATGGTAAGAAAACATAACTAAAAATGGAAGTTTCCAAGTGTTTTAAAGTACAAGTCAATCATAAATATAATTTGACAATGTAAATGAAGGTTATACAACATATCAGGATTGTGAAAAAAGAAAAATTGGATCTCTACATGGAGGATAAGTTTTATAAATAATCATGTAAAAGTGAATAACATGAAATTATTGGTAACATAAATAACACAAAAGGGCAAAAGAAAAGTGAATAATGTGAAAGTATTGGCAAAAGGTGAAATATTAAAGTTCTTAAAAGATTTTCTTGTTAAAGTAAATAAAGGGTGAAGTGTTTATGTTCTTAAGAATATATCTTAAGAAGGTCAAGTATTATTATCAAATTTATATTCCAAAGTTCAATTAAAAAGGGTATTATAAAAATAAACCTTAAGTTATATAGTGTCTAAGATTAAGTGAAATATTACAAAATTTTAGCGAAATTAAAATGGAATCTAATAATGACAAAATAGAAAGATTTCCTCAAACCACAAAAATTATGATTCGATGCTACTTCAAATCAAAGGGGCACTTGCAGGGAAATATATTACTATTTCTATCATTACCACTAAATGTAATAATTATGTTAGTACCAAATTCACTAACCAGATCTCGATTCTCGAGTCAAATATAATAGAAAAAATAGACTTTTGGGACAAAAAACAATATGACATAAACAATTTACCACTGAACATTGGAGATTATACTTTTGTATTGCAATTCACTTTTAAGTCCTTGTGGAGCAATGATGGTGACATAATTATGGGTTCACCCTAGATGGAAACTTTGAGGAATTTCATCTTAAACATGAAGAAGTTTTTGACATTCTCCTATAAGAAGAAGAAGACAACATTACATGACGTTACATTGGAGTCAGATTCAGTGACATCAGAAGATCTTAAAGATATCTCAAAGGTGATCCTTCAAGATAATTAGATAATTAAAAGTAAATGCGAAAGATGCAAAAAGAATTTGACAAAGTTATCATAGAAATTTCACACCTTAAGAATCATAGTCAAAACTTGATTGCATAGATTAAGAAGTTAAAAAGTGTAAAGAAGTTGCAAAAAGAACCACTAAAGCAACTTACCAGCAATGAGTCACTGATTGATAAAAGAATCAATGACTAATGCTATTGAAATAAAGAAATCATTCACTGTAAAAACCCAAACTATGGAAAAAAGAACCAATACAGATCCAAACAAAACCTTATCAACCAACATATCATTAGAAGTATCAAAAGATGAGGTTTCCAAAAATAAGATACAAGGATGCCTTATCGTCATCCAAATTATAAAAGTCATAAAATCATACCATTCAACAAGCTAACCAAAGATGAAATCAATATGAGAAGCTAAGTAAAAATCATGTTATATTGAAGAGAAGCTCAAGTGTTGAATCTTATCATTTTCCAAATCATAGAAAACGTTGCCACACATTTTTGCAGAAAATCGAATTAGGGTGGTCAAATCCTCTGACAGTTCAACAATTACGCTCGATGCTTAGAAGATTATATTGTCTTGTATCGTCAACTATCACAACATCAAGAATCCACAAATCATGAGAAGGCGCTACACGCTAAGACAAAGACATAAGTATGTTTTCATTAAATACTTTGAGGACAAAGCATTTTTAACGGGGTAAGACTTGTAATATACTCAAGGTAAATTACATTCATTATCATATTATACTAAATAAATATCATGTCATAATAATCACAAGGAAAATATCATGTAATAATAGTTATGGACAATTATTATGTAATATAGTCATTATACTGTAATAATGATAAGTCTATGTAATAATGGTAAGTCCTGACCTTTGCCAGACATGACTTATCATCCCTACATGTATTTATATGCACGTCAATATATCTCATCCCATGTCAATGAATAATAAATAATTATTTACCCTTTGTGTGGAATATATGGATTCATCCTTATTATTATGGATGCTCAGGTGAAGTGACCAATATGTTTGCTTCAACTTTCATATATAAATATTATAACATATTTTCAAAAATATGTGAAATCAAACGTAATGTGAATATTTAGTACAAACAACTTAACACAACACTTTCTAAGACCGAACAACGTAAAATATTGGAACTAAGTAGAACCAAACACTCTATAACAAGGTTATGTATCCATATACAAACTTATAAAGACGAGGAAAAAAGCATAAAAAGATAAATAATAAAAACATATTCACACTATTGTGGTAGCTTTTTTTTTCCAGCAATTTTTTTTCCAATATATTAAAATATATAGTGTTTTCATATACAAATAACATCAACAAGATAATCAACCACGCTAAAGAAATAATCTCCAAACCCCACCAAAAAAGATGGTCCTTCTCAAAGATGAGCATAGCATCTATCTCTACAATGAGCAAGTGAACCGGACCATACTATAGTGCTTCCACAAACAAAACTGGATAGCATCTTTACAAGATCAAACAACAAAGTTTTCCACAAAAACTTTCTAAAGAAGAAATAAAGATTCTATGAGCCAAAAAAAAAACTATCTCCAAAAATTGGGAAGAAGGAGCCAGGATCATTAATAGAGTTGCAGATTGTATGAAGGGCCCTCATGTCCTTCAATCCATTTGTTGAAAGTAATCAAACCTTCTGGAGCTTGCAAAGATTTTTTGGAGAGTGCATTCGCTTCCATATTATGTTCTCTTAGTAAGTGTTCAAATCTGATGATACTGAAGGATTTGATTAAATCCCTGATCCTATCCTTCCATCCCAAGAGAGCATTGCATTCAAGTTTCCCCTACAATTTAGCCACTCAATTTCAACTTTTGAATCACCAAAAACTTGTAGTTGGTCTAGTCCCAGACGGATTGCCAAAGTTAAAGTCACCCATGCACCTAATAGTTCATCCCTTGTATTTTTCCTAGACCGCAATTAAAAATCCACTTGAAGCTAGTATCCTCATTGATTTTTATAATCCCCCCTGCCCCACTCAGAATTTCATTTTCTTGGGCTGCACCATCAAACCACCCTACATTTTGCAAAGTAAAAACCGGAGTCGTTAAGATACTAAGACCCTTTCCACTTGGAGACCCCCTATCTTCTGCAATTTTTAGCAAGCCCAAGGTTTTTTGAACCACCATCTGAAAAGAAGGTTTACAATTTTCAAAGACTTTTTTGTTTCTTTCCAGCCAAATGCACCAACAGGGCAAGGAGGGCAGTGTTCTAAATCTCCACTCTTTTTTTATCCAGCTAGAGAAACAGGTTGATAGAGTATCACCTTCCCAAGTTGTGCTGATATGGAGAGCATAGTAAATATTTTGCCACACCTGAAGAGTAAAGGAATAGTTGACACAAAGATGCAAGACAGATTCCGGACCTTAAGAGCATAGTGGAAAAAAGCTTAGTCCTTCCCAACCTTTTTTGACAAGATTATCTCAAGTGAGGATTTTGTCATCCACTGCAAGCCATGTGAACAATTTAATCTTTAATGCAAAATCCCACGACCAAAACTACCTCCTCCAACCCAAGAGCATAGTGGAAAAAAGCTTGGTCCTTCCCAACCTTTTTTGACAAGATTATCCCAAGTGAGGATTTTTTCCTCCACTACAAGCCATGTGAACAATTTAATCTTTAATGCAAAATCCCACGACCAAAACTGCCTCCTCCAACCAACTACTTATTGCTGCCAAAGTTTTTTTTGTAAGGAAAAATAAACATTGTTAACAGAAAGAAAACTTGAGTTATCATCACCAGTCCAAATTAGGAGGTCTTCTCTATGTTGTAGGTGAATACCCGAACCAATTAAAATCTTACAGAAGGAGCTCCATTCATAAGCTAGAGCCCCTGAAAGGCCCAGATCCATGCTACTTTTCCACTATGCAAGATAACAACCCTGCAAATTATGTGCCCTGGCCTGATAAAGGTATTTGATATTCCTATCTTTCAGAACTAATAAGAGATCCGATGAGAGCAAAGAAAGGGTACCACCACCCAAAATTTTGTCTTGGCCTATTAGAACAGATTGACCATTACCCGGATACCAACTTAACCAATGTGTGATAAGGGGAAGGGACTTAATTAAGTTTTTCCAAGTTTGCGAAGCTAGTGGTTGTGTTGTTGAAGCCGATCTTAGCTAGGTTGAGATAGAAGAATAGGGTAGGTATTTATCCTTAATCACCCTGTGCCAAATCCCTTCCTTTGTCAAAACACGCCACAAAGAGTTTGCAACCAGCGCATGATTGAAGTGGAAAATGTTTCTAAGCCACCATCCATCGAAAGATTTCAATTTTACGATCGCCTCCCAGCTGCAAAGATGGTAGTGTTGTGCCACACCACCTCCTGACCAAAGGAAATCATAGATCATCCGACGGATTTTATTAAGAATTGAGTTGGGTACTGTCGCAAGAGCCATCTAGTATACCGACTGAGATTCCAGCACCGATTTTATCAAAATACAACGGCCACCAAGGGATAACCACCTATTGCACCAATGCCCAATTTTGTTTTCTATCTTTGAAAGAAGCCATCTCCAGTCATCAAATTTTAATTTTACTTATTTTAAAAAAATATCCCAATTGTCTAAAGCCCTCCACCAGATTAGCAAAATTAAAGGAGAAAACTTCTTTAAAATTTTCCAATAATTCCCCTTGGATACCCGAGTGATGAAAGGTAGATTTACTCAGGTTGAGTTTCAGGCCCGATGCACCACAAAACAGCTTCAGAAGTGAGTTTATCTTCGTCCACTCCTCCAAGGAGACCTTTGACATAATTAATATGTCGTCCACAAAATACAGGTGGAAAATTTTAACTATCCTGGATACCTTCACCCCCGACAAGCTACCCTCTTCCTGGGCTTTTTTCGGCAACAGACTTAAACTTTCCATAACAAGAATGAATAATAAAGGAGACAAAGGGAAGCCTTGCCTAAGTCCACGCTCACTCCAAAAGAAAGAAGAAGCCTCCCCATTTATTAGAACAACAAAAGAAGAACTGACAACACAACTCATGATCTAGTTTATAGAGAGCAAGTTGAACCTCGTTTGAATCAAAATCAATCTTAGAAAATCCCAACTTACCCAATCATACGCTTTCTTTAAATCCATCTTTAATATAAGTGCCTGAAGCTTTTTCAATTTTATACTGTGGATACATTATTGTGTCGTCCCAATAGCGTCCAAGATCTTCCTGCCTTTTAAGAAGCCAAGTTGCTCGCTTGATAGTGACCTCGAGAGAATAGGCTTTAATCTAATTGCTATCACCTTCGCGATTAGCTTACAACATAAATTGCATAACGCAATGGGTCTGTAATCACCAAAGGTCGTAAGCTTGTTTTCCTTTGGAATCAACGCCAGAAATGTAGAGTTTAAGGAGCTTTGAACCTTTCCTATGATCCTGGAGTCCTCCACAAGTTCTAGCAGATCATCACCAAGTAAATCAAAGAACTGAATAAAGAATTCCACCGTCCAGCCATCAGGGCCTGGACTCTTGTCTTTGGCAAAAAGTTTTAGTACCTCCCAAATCTCTGACTTAGTGCATGGTCGATCAAGGAGACTAGTATCTTCCTCATCTACAAAGCGTGGAAAGAGACTAGTTGTGTAAGCTTGGTCCATCGGAGAAGGAGGATCGCCAATTTCAAATAAACTTTTGAAGTGTTTGATAGCTTCACTTTTTAGATCTTCTTGTCCCCTGTGAAGATGTCCTTCCTCGTCCAGAATCTCCCAAATATGTTTCTTTTTTCTGCGTGGTGTAGCATAATTATGAAAAAACCTAGTATTCTGATCACTTCTTTTCAGCTAGGTTGCTCTGCTCCTTTGTCTCCATAGTTATTCATCAAGAAGGAGTAAAGAGTTTCGTTCCGCTTCCAAATTTTTAATAAGACAATCAGAAGTCGGGTCCCTCACATCCCGCAGGAACGAAAGGTAGGATGCGCTCAACTCCTCCTCCAACTTTTCTAATCTAAGAAGTTTTTCACTTCTCTGAAGACGGGCCCATGATTTATTCTTGTTTTTTAGCTCTTTTAGCTTCCACAAAAACCTAAGCTGTATATCAGATTCCATTAAAAACCCTTGATCCAGTCAAACCTCTTTGACCAAATTCATAAACTCTACCTCCCGCAACCAAGAAGAATTAAGTTTGAAAGGGTAAGCTGTGGGGAAATGTTGAAATTCAAATTGAGCAACCACTGGAGCATGATCCGAAAAGTATGGGTACTCCACCCATGATCTAAAGCGGCCCGCTTGACATTAAATAGTCTTCGTTGCTAAAATACGATCCAATCTTTTGGCAATGTAGTCAACCCCTGCTCTGCCATTTCTCCAAGTCGGGACCAAGACATCAGGAAGCATATCCACTAAATGATGAGACTGAAACAAGTCTTTGAAGAAACCCATTGAATTGTCCAAATGTGTCGAGGCTCCCCATATCTCATCCGCTCTAGTAGTGATATTTAAATCGCCTACAATAATTAAATTATTAGAATCCAACAACCCACGAGTTGCCACCTGCTCCCAGAATGCTTTCCTTTCGCTACAGGGCCCATAAACATTGAGCAAATTAATTTGACAGCTATTCTCCAATAAAAAACCCGACAACAGAATACCACCACAGTAGATGAAAGGGTTCAGAACAAACTTATTTGGATCCCACATAACCAATAAACCTCCGTAATTTCCAACAAAACTAACTGCACATGATAGCTAGCCAGGACAAAAAGATAACATAAACAACTATGTTTTTTGTTCATCAACAAGAGTTTCCTGTAAGAAGATAATGTTAGGATGAGTCTTACGCAACAATCTGCGCATGGAGGCAGCTTTCAGGGTGCTCCCCATAGCTAACAGTATCGATTTTAGGTTATTGCATGTAGCGATCATTATGGCATGCATGCATCTAACCTTTAATTGCATGTCACATTTTCTTTTTGTATGAAATGTAACTTACATATCTAAAGAATCAAAGATGGGACGATAGAAGACATCAATTGGTTCAAAGATCTCCAAACTTATTATAACGTTTATGCTAATTTATTGATATATGTATTTCTCTATTTATGCATAATGATATATTGTGTGAGCAAGATCACGGATTTTAGTGAAGCTTAACAAGAGATATGTGGTGCTTAAAAACAACCTTGTTGTGAAGGGAGTCCAAGGCAAAATGATATACAAGTTGTGTTGTAATGCACTATTGTCAACATTAGTGGCAAGAGAGCAAATAGAATTTGAAGGGCTGTCAATTCACTATGTTGGTAATTCCATCCAAGATTATGATGCACATGTTATAGCAGTTAACAAAGCCATGATGTGCCACTAGTGTTTGGTACACTTTGGAGCTCATGGATTGACCTATTTGAGCAAGAGAGGGTTTTCTAGATGATACCTTCAAGACCACATCAAACTAGATTTTTGTGAGAATTGTATTTGGCAAGCATCATTAAGGAAAAGTTCCTCAAATGGGTCAACAAGCTAAAGACATTGAAATTGGCGCATACCAACGTGTATCCAATTATGTAGAGAATGTCAAAAGGTGGGTCAAAATGTTTTGTCACTCTAGTGGATACTTATTCTAGAAATACTTTTGTGCATTTCTACACAAGAAAAACAATAAAATATTTGACGAGTCCAAAAAATTGAAGACCTATCCTAAAAAATAGACAAACAAACCAATGAAGATTTTGAGAAGTGTCAATGTTGGGGAATATTTCTCTAAAGATCACGAGGTTGGAATAACAACACAAAGAATGAACCCTTATGTTAGCTTTTGGGTTGCTCCAAAAGTGTTTACACCATGCTAGGCATGCTTTCATGTGATGTGCGGTGCATGGTGAAATTCCAGCCCCTTAGTTGTATCTTAGACCTTTCAATTGATGACATATGCAAATATTTCTATTGGTGGTTACTTGATCTTAGACTTGGTGCTAGATGTGGCATAATCCTTGATGACGTGATTATCTTATGTGGCATTAATTTCTTCTACATGATGTGTACCTTGAGGAGGATGGCTACTTGCATGGGTGTTGGATTTACCTTGAAGGAGGACCACTAGGTGCTAGGAGGTAGGGTGGTTGGCCCTAGGAGTGTTAGGATCACTTGGCATGCCTTGGGAGGATGAGCGCTTGACTTGAGGACACTTGGGTTGAGAGCGCATTGCTTGAGGTATGTGGACCCAGAACAAATATGTTGAGGAGCATTAGAGCATTGGATGCTTGTTTTGGACAACGAAGAGCCTTGTGATGAGGATCACTTGACACTTGAAGCCTATGCTTGGAGAGCGCACCACTTTGGAGTCTTAACATGTGTAAACTTTGGAGAGAGAGTGCTTCACTTGGAGACCTTATCTTGAGGATTAGATTAGGTTGTTTGTTGACTTAGTCCAATTTAATATTGGTGGCCTCTTTCACCTCTTCTATATAAAGGGAGGGGAGAGTCTTTAGTCATATCTTGTAGCAAGCATGTGAGAGTTCATTGTATCATTTGTATCTTGATGATGAACTTCTCAAGTTTTTGTACTTGTTTATATGTGGAGGAGGAAGGCACTAGGGTTTGTGAGAGGAAAAACCTAGAAGAGACTTGAAGTGCTAGTGTTTGAATCCTTGTGTGAGGACCTAGCATTTGTCACGAAGAAACCTTATAGGAGACTTGGAGCACTTTGCTTGGAGAGCTTGTGTGAGGCAAGCTTAGTGAAGATCGAGGGTGGACTTGTTGGTGTTGATGCTAGATTGCTGTGGAGCCTTTGGTATGGCTTGATAGCTTGGTGGGATACCTTACTAGGCCTTTGTATTGTTGGTTATGGTTTGCTACTGATGGTGGATGCCTTAACTGGAGTTCGGATATTACACTGGAGAGTCCTAGCTCTTGATAAGCTTGAAGGACTTAGATTGTACCAGCTTGAGGTACATTGTTGGTATGTACTTGTAACTTCATTCTTATGCACATACAATGTGTACTTTTTCTTTCCAAATTTAGTGTACTTGCAGATTTGATTTTCAGCATATATTCTCATGGTGAATGAAAAGTTTATAGTACTGTTCAGTATGCTGATTTATCATGAACAATTTAGCAGATTTTAATGAGTGATTTAACAAGTATATAGAAGCTAAGAGGGTAGAATTTTGGTTGTAACAAATTTGTTGTTTATAAGATATTTTCAGATCTGTTATATGTTGGGAATTGTGCCATTAGGACTGGAAACATGGTTCCTTTGAAATATATTTGTTCAATATTTATTTCCTCAGGATGCCTTATGTATTTGGTTGGACAGAAGTGAAATATATAAAAATGTAGATTATAGTTCAGATTCGTAAGGTTGAAAGTTGTGACAAGGAATAAATCTAGGGAACCTCAAGGTTGAGAAGAGATTTCTGATTTTGCATTAAGCAAGGTTTTCCAAAATTTCCACACCTTAAACTCCAGAAAATACAGGGCCTGAAAGGAAAAATAGGACATTGGTAAAAATACATTAGTGTATGCTAAGACATGGAGGCCTTGATAACTCGTTCTGGGTAGACCCTAGACTAACAAGGACATACCTTAGTAATATGTCACCAACAAGAGCCCTAAAAGACGAGACTCCAAAAGAAGATAGGACTAGAACAGAATCATCAACGGTTCATTTGGGAATGTTTGCATCTGATGCAGATGTGCATTTTCTGAAGCAAACAAGATCCAAACTAGATTCTTAGTCAGTAAAATGTTTCTTTCTATTCTACAAAGACCATGTCTCTTTAAAAGCTGTAAAATCCTAGTATTGGAAGGGTTATATTCTGATAGATATTCCTGATATGATCTTCCATGAAAGAATGAAGATTTTAGGAATGGTGCTTACAACAGTCATTGATGTCAGGGTCTTCCAAAACAAATTACTTGATAGTCAAATTGACAATGCTAAGTCACTACACCTATGTTTATGTCGTCTAAGGAAAAAAAGGTGGAAAATAAAGATAATAAAGAGTCAGATCAGATTAAAGTTTGATGTCAGTCAGAGACATCCAAGGAAGATAATGCTGAACATAAATAGAGCATGTGCTTAGTTTGTGGAGATCAGCATGACAACAAAATTCACCAAAACAGCTTGATCGTTTTTCTTTAGCTGCAGGCATTGTTGAACGGCACTCAATCTAGGAAGCATTAGAAAGTGAAGATGTGAAGAAATGGAAATAGCTTGCAGGAGAAATAAATGTCACTAATTTAAAATGAATCAAGGCTACGTGCACCTCCTCCTGTCAATTGAAGACCTATAGGGTACACGGCGATCTTCAAGAAGTCATGGGAAGATTTGGACAATCTTGTCGCACTGTATCTAGATGCATTTTGTGATACGTAAAAGCAAGGATTTGATTTAGGATTGAATAAAGAGATTGTTGGCCACTCAATTTGAGACAAAAGATATTAATGAAGTTCATACTACTTGGGAATTCACGTCACAAGGGAAACCTGGGACAATAAAAAGTTTCTCAGCTAGAAGAAATGCATCAGAAGTACTTTGAAGAAGTTTTGAATGCCAAATTGCAATTCGTTTAGCCACACCCTACAGAAGCCTCCCACAAAGAATGCCCCAAAAAGAGCACTCAGAACACTCTTTTTCCCATGATATACTTATTTGTTCTATGAAGTAATATATGCAGCCTTTCAAAAAAGAAAATAGCAATTTGTTGAGAACACTGATAGACATAAATTTGAAATTATCCAAGGTCGTATCCTGATGAGAAAAGAGATCAAATAATAAAATGCCTCATCAGAGTGTAACTGGATGCCTTATGTGTGCAATGGTCAGTACCAGCATAGATCCATCTTAACTCTCTATCTATTAAGCACCAAGAGGGATTAAAAACAAATTGAGATGCAGATCTTTGAGTGCTTAAAAGATCCTAAGTTAAGATGGATCTACGCTGGTGTGTGTGTGTGTGTGTGTGTGTGTTATTTAATGTCGGGTATTCTTTTCTTGAATTTTCTTTTTTA
>JZKD02S0989817.1:220873-236049 GCA_000966675.3 Picea glauca | reverse complement strand
TTATAGACCTCAGTTCAGTCTTCGTAGATTGCACTGCATTCAAACTCTACTTCACGCCCCTATATTTATAGACCTCCGTTCAGTCTTTCGTAGCTTGCACTGCATTCAAACTCTACTTCACGCCCCTATATTTATAGACCTCCGTTCAGTCTTTCGTAGCTTGCACTGCATTCAAAATCTAATCCACGCCCCCATCTCGGGCAAAAATTTCGTGGGACGGGGGAAATTTTCTACAGTCTCCTGAATAGGAAGATGATCAGTTGTGTGACCCACGTTCTGTGTTCAATGTACCTTTGCCGAGTCCCACCATTAACAGATTCTCGTGATCTCCCTTCCCCACTGCCCATTAAAAGACATTCCACTCAGATGATATGACTTGGATTTCAACTTTTTTAATGTCCCGGGCGACAGAGATGTAAATTGGATCGAGGATTTCAGTGCCGGCTCAAATTTAGAGGAGCATTATCGGATCATTAAATGTAATAAATAGCTAATTTGGATTGACGATGTCAAAAGAATTTATGTCACGAGCAACATAGGTGTTCTTGCTGATTGGATTAACGGTGTCAATGTTCGAAATTCAGTTGAGCATTATCGGATGATGGATCATCTAAAGGTTTTATTTTTGGAATTTTTTTGGCAATTTTTATTTGATTTTATTCAAAATTTGGTGGGGAATGGTTGTATCTGTATATTTGAGTGGCTAAATTTGTATAATTCAAGTAGCCTAAGGGATTTTTCAGCACGCTGAATCCATTTATGCATTTAGAAATGCAATTTAACCAACTCCAATTTAAATTAACGATGTCAATGTTCGAAATTCAGTTGAGCATTATAGCATGATGAATTATCAAATTTTAAAAATAAATAAATAAAATGAGATAACTAATTAATATTCTGATTTTAAAGAGACCCCGAAATGGGTCATTAGAAAAGTCTCTTTTCATTGAGTTTAAGATGTTATGACAATTTATTTCGATTGAAAATTTTTATTTAAAAAAAATGAAATGAATGTGACTTTAAATTTTTTTACAATATCCTTGGATGGGGTGTCATTCACGGCATAGTGTATATGACTTACTATAGGGTATTAAGAGCATCGGTCACTTGGCTTACCGATCCGTGAGCTAGTATTGTGAGTGGAGATTTCAAGAGGCCATTGTTTCAGAGCATTTAGGGAATTTCGTATCCAACTAGATTTTTTCCAAGGGAATGTTGCAGGTCTGTACGAAGAAGGTCGGAGTCCAGAACTCCAAGTACCTGTTGATTAAATTGTCATTAACAACCATGAAGCGATTGATGGGAGGTGACTTAAGGAGGCCCAACGTTGGGGGAATCATCATTCTGCTTGTAGTTTCTACATGGTGCTTTACCATAGGTGGGAAGAACAAAGGATTAGAGTAATTTACGTCTAGGAGTGCTAATCATGCCGAGACAACGAGGGCACTTGAAGAGGGGCAGGGGAGAACACATTCCAGTGGGTCGGCCTCCCTCCTCGGTCACGGGCAATGACAATTCGAACAACCATAGGAAGAAGTCAAGGTCTCCATCTCTCAGCTCGGCTACGACTCACCAATAGGATAACGATCACATCTCATCTGGTTGGGGCTGTAAAATCGAATGGTTTGACAGACGTGGGCACTCTCTGGGTTATGCCCCAAAATCTTTCTTGGGCTGGACTTCTTTAGAAATCCCACTGCCAAGTTCCCCTTGTGGTCACTCCAATCATACTCATGATGATCTGTCCTCGGGGCATACAACTACTCACCCATGTGGAGCACCCTCCTATGATAAGCCCAACACATTTAAAGAGGAGGATTCCTAGCGCATTTTTGAGGCCTTGTCCACACTTCAACATTTGGTATTTGAGCTTTAGAAAGAGGTTTTCGATGTCCAATTCTGCCTTGAGATTCTAGAACACTGCATTTCTCTAGCGATGAATTTGAGAACTAAACGAGATGCCTCATCAACTCCTATGACAATCGGAGCGACGACTCCCATCCTCCTTCCTCCAGGACATAATTGATATTGAGCATGATGATAACCAGGTTCAGTATTTTGGTTGCTAGTTTTTCTAGTTTGTATATGGCTCAACTGGACATTATATCTATTAGTTTCGAGGTCAGGATAAGATCATAGACTTATGTTTTAGTTTTGTATTTGGCACTGTTAAACAACATCTATGTTATCATAGCTATCTGGATTTGTTATATTTTTGGTGCCACAGGAAGTACAATTATGAAAACTCAGCTGGAGCAGAGTCGATTTCCAGTTATGGCAACTCTTGGTCCAACGAACACTTGTCATTTTGTAACAGTTTTTCATGAAATGTAATTTATAGATCACTTACTTACAATTTTTTTTTTACAATATAATGTGTTTTTAATACAAGAAATGAATTTGATTTTAAAAATTTATATAATATGATATGTTTTTAATATTTTTATATTTTTATATGTAAATTTAAGTTGAGGTTCACCATGACTCATCTAATATAATTAGATTGTTAGAATTTTGATCAATGAGTGAGAGGTTGTTGTAGTGTTTCTAGATAGGATGTTATTATGTAAAACAAGGACAAGCTTCACGTGGTGCAATTAGGAACATTTGTGTGGGCTCACTCATACTGAGAGTAGAGATATGGACAGTGGACAAGATGGGAGCTCTCATTGCAAAGCCCTCTTATTCAAGCCAAAACAACTAGTATGATGTAGTGTTTGATCCCACCTCGTGCAACATTATGGTTGGAATAGGGATGCAAGTTCAAATGGCTAACCCAAGAAGAAAAAGAGGGGGAAAGGCTGAATGAATATAGGTTGTTGGGCTCCGCAACATCTCTAGATCCACTTCCAGGTCTGGTCCTTTTGGCTCGATTTCGAGTTGTTTTGTTAGTTTATTAGGTTCGAATAACTTATTATCTAATTGGTCTCAACAACACACTGAGGTAAGAAAACTCCATTTACAATTGGCTAAAGTCTTGGGCATTGGTTATAGAGGTCTCTTTCTAGTTCTTCTCTCTAGGTGGGTGACTATTACCTTGGATTATGCTCTCCCTCCCGGCCACCTCCTCTTCCCATCACCTTCTCCTCCCCTCCATGTCCTTTGTCAAGCATCCTTAGCCTACAATGTTGAACTCTAGCGACAATTTGTGGTTGGAATCCTACAATGGCTCACTCATACCAAGAGTAGAGATATGGAGGGCAGACAAGATGGGAGCTCTAACTGCAAAGCCCTCTTATTCGAGCCACAACAACTGGTATGATGTAGTGTTTGATCCCACCTCATGCACCATTATGGTTGTAATAGGAATGCAAGTTCAAATGGCTAACCCGAGACGAAAAAGAGGGGGGAAGGCTAAAGGAATAGAGGTTGTTGGGCTTCGTAATAGATCTAGCTCTACTTCTAGGTCTGGTCCTTTTGGCTCGATTTCAAGTTTTTTTGTTAGTTTATCAGGCTGTAATAGATTATTATCTAATTTGTCTCAACAACACACTGAGGTAAGAAAACTCCATTTGCAATTGGTTAAAGTCTTGTGCATTGGTTATAGAGGTCTCTTTCTAGTTCTTCTCTCAAGGTGGGTGACTATTACCTTGGCTTATGCTCTCCCTCCCCCCCCCACCCTCTCGCCCACCCCCTCTGTTCATCACCTTCACCTCCCCTCTATGTCCTCTGTCAAGCATCCTTAGCCTACAATGTTGAACTCTAGGGACAAGTTGTGGTAAGAATCCAACTAATGTGGGCTTAGACAAGGGTCCAAATAGGCTATTAAGAATCCCTTGCTCCAGAAGATCCCCTGTCACATTACTTGAGCCCAAACTAAATTGATGAAGGAAACCTCTGATTATCACTGTCGTTTCTCTACTATAGTCAAGGCCGAGATAACCCATATTAAAGACTCCATCAAACATAAAAGGAGGAAACTATCCATTGATCAAGTGGAGGTAGACTTCAAGCACTGGGTGTTGGACATGGGATTTTCACGCTCTAGGGACACTATAATCTTCAGGCTTATAGAACTCTACTAATTGGATAAAGTTTTCATAACATATGTAACGAAGGAGAGAAGTCAACAACAACAAGCTATCCTTCACAAATTACACATGGTGGATAAAAAGTTTGAAGTAGTCTGCATAGCAGAGCAATCTATGACATTAACATTATAGTGATAGACCCATAGGACACCCAGAACAACCCAATAGCAGTAGTTGAGCCTACTTAAGCGTCTAAAGGTACCTCCTCCAACCCCGTCTTGAAATTTGATGAAGATCCTAAGGAACCAGAGAATATTCAACATTGGCAAAAGTAGGTACATCTCCTATTGGGTTAGTCACTCATGCTCTTTTTTGATAGTCTTATAGAGAGGAGCCACGATTCCCCTTTTGGTTATTTAATATATATCTTTTATGTTGCTTTCAATATGCAAGGTCATACTACTTATATGAATATAAAGGTAAAGAACTTTATCTGGCAATCATGTGAAATAAACATTATTTTTTAAATTACTACATGGTCCTAATTTCCCAGGCCACATGGAATCTTATATGTATTGTATTTTGTACTTTATTAATATAAATATTAGCTAGCTTACAAAAAAAAAGAGGTCCCTGTAGTGAATTGTTTTGTTCATTTGGATCAGTTCCAATAATTGGAAGAATACTTACCATCAAATTAGTTCAATAGTGTGTGCATTGCAAGAGTAACAACACAATTACTCCCCTCCCCCTTCACAATGTAGATAATGATAAGTCCATGTTCTTGGCCTTTACCATTTTAGAAGAAAATTTTCGCTTGGAATTATGTAGGGTTGGGAGATCAATGGATAAGAGCATATAACAATTGATTGAAAACCTATGATTAAACACCAAGGACTAGTCATAGTCCAAGCATGCTAAGAATTGGTTCTTTTCTGATTCTTTAAAATAAAGAAAGGAAAATTTTCATATTGAATTATATATATATATATATATATATATATATATATATATATATATATATATATATATATTTTTTGTTTGTTTGTTAGAAATGTGTCGCACCAACCCTTAACATGGTTGGATTTTTGGGTGTCTCCTCCCAATTAACTCATTGTAAGGGTGTTGAACTTGGGTCGCCTAGCAAACGAAACCCACACCTTAACCGATGAAGCTAACGATAATTGACATAATTTTAGATATATTTATTAAGTGTTTAGAGAAACATTATTATATATTGTTAAAGATTTATTTTACTGTGGATTCATTTATTTTATATGTATTTATTAAGGATTCGTTTAATTTTAATTTTAGATGTATTTATTAAGTGTTTAGAGAAATTAAAAAGATGAATTTATATGTATTTAATAAATTGAAAATTAATATAAACTTATTTTTATATTTATTTATTTATTTCTATTTTTTATATTATATTAATCACCATTATAGTTTAAATTTAAAAGAAAATTGTTATTTTCTGTTACTTAAAATTAGAAGAGAATTTGAGAATTTTGCTTTAAAATTTGGTAAAATTCATGTTAACATTGCAAAATCAAGTTGCATTAGAGGTATTTGATGGTGTTGAATCCATTTATGCATTAAACATGATGTTTTTAAAGGTGTACATAACCATCTCCCCTTACATACTTGAACATATAATCTTTAAGGAGGAAATACATGTTCTTAACCATTATGTCCAGTCAACCTGTACTACTATTTAAAACTTATCATAATTAATCTAAATTTGATTCCCAATAAATCATGATTTAATGATTGCACACTTTTTAACATACTCATTAAAATGATATGTAAAATAAAAAAAAAATTCTAAAAAAAATGGGATGATTAAGAATATGTTTAGTGAGTTTAAATATAAGTTTTAGAAAAATATATAAAATAAATACAATATTATTATTTAAAATAATTAGATTATAATTTTAAAATATTTTTTTAAAGTGTTAATAATTTTTTTTTTATAAGAATGTGTTTAGTGAGTTTAAATATAAGTTTTAGAAATATATATAAAATACATATAATATTATATTTAAAATAATTAGATTAAAATTTTAAAATATTTTTTAAAACTGTTAATAATTATTTTTTTAGTTATGTGATTATGTATACATAGCATCAAAAGTAAGAAGTTGCAATCAATTATTATGAAACTAGACTTGAAAAAAGCCTATTATTGTACAGACTGGGATTATCTGAGATTAATTTTGTTACAATGTGGTTTCGGCCTCCCAACCACAAATTGGATAATGGCGTGTGTCTCCTCCACAAATTTCGCAGTTATGATAAACAGTGAACCCACAAATTTTTTTAACTGCAAAAAAGGCTTACGTTAGGGTTTCCCGATGTCGCCTCTCCTCTTCATCTTGATGATGGAAGGCCCCAGTCTGGCACTCAATAAAGCAAAAGCCGAAGGTTCTCTTACGGGTTTAAAAGTGTCCAGGAGTTTAAACATTCTACTCCTCCTCTTTGTAGATGACATTATGATTTTATCAAAAGCTTCTCTCTCTGAATGGAAGGTAATACAAGGCATTCTTTAGGACTTCTACAAGGCATCGGGGATGATCATCAATGCACAAAAGTCAATTATTCTCCATTCAAGTGTCAATATTGATTCTCTAAAATCCATAACAAATGTTTTTACTTATCCGAGCAAAGATCCAGAACTCGGTTTTCATTATCTGGGTTATTTTCTAAAACTTGATAACTACAGAGCAACAGACTGGAATTAGTTAATAGAAAAATTTGAGGCTCAGATAAAACACTGGGGGAATAAGCTGTTATCATTGGGTGGATGCCTCGTGCTTTTAAAGGCAGTTCTGGAAACACAACCGGTGTACTGGTTAGATTTGGCGCATGTTACGATTTCTGTTCTAAACACTATCCGTAAGATTTGTTTTGCTTTCCTGTGGTCAGGTGTAAAACATAAGAAAAAGTTCCATCTATGTAATTTGATGTCGATTGCTAGGCCAAAGTCTTATGGCGGTTGGGATCTACGCAATATCCTGTTTTTCAGCAGATCTTTGGCAACAAATACGATGCGACGAGCTATTATGAAGACAGGGATTTGGCGAAGTGTTCTAAAAGACAAATATTATCCACATTTCCCAGTTTGGACGTGTCTTTGTTCAGTGGAGCCGCTTCACCAAAAAGGTTCCCAAACCTGGAAAGTGTTTTGTAGCACCTTACCTATCATTTTGTACTGGATGGCATGGAAACCAGGTATAGGGCCATTCAATCATTATAGGCAAAGATGTGATCTTGGGCCTAGGATAAGGTTCCATATTATCTGATGAGCTAGTGCAAAGTTTAAATAAAAAAAACATTTATTTCCTTTATCAAGCAACTACGCATGCCTCTGGAACAGGAACAAGAAAGAGATGGATTAGCAACGAAGATCTGGATCTACCACTTAATCTTGTTGAGGAATGGAATAACTACAGAGATTTGTTGGCGGAATCGGGCATCTCTTTAACCAACAAGCCAGACGATTTGATCTGGACTGGAGGAGACAAGTTGGGTGTAATCTCGGTGAAGAATATATATGAAGCCTTGTCGAATCAACTATGGAAAAAAAATCAAGAAGGATGGCGAAAGAAGCTTTGGAAGTGGGAGTGTTCCCTGAAAATAAAATTATTTACTTGGTTATTAGTAGCTGATAAAGTTTTATCCTGGAAAAACCTCCAAAAATGGGGATGGCAAGGCCCGGGCATCTGCGTTTTGTGTAAAAACCATGGTGAGTCCACAAAACATATTTTTCTAACTTGTCCTTTTTCCAGGTTAGTCTGGGTGGATCTAAAAAAAGCGTTGGCTCTGGAATGCGATTGGAATGGTGTTTCTGTAGCTGAGTCCTTAAAAAACCGGGCTATGCAAAACCGAAGTTTGCCAACTTTTCCAGCCTTTGTATGTTGGTTCATATGGGCTGACAAGAACATAGCCATATTTGAAGGATCGAGCCCCTCTATTCACCGTGTGGTCTATCTTTCTTGTTGTGCGCTGGATCATTTTTGGAAATCACATAAGGAAAAAAATTCTCGGCTATTGGGCCCTTCTCCTCCAGTGGATAAACTTTGTGCATGGTTTGACGGGGCTGCACAATCTAGTGATAACAGGTGTGGGGCCAGGGGTATCATTAAGTTAAATGCGACAAATGAATGCAGGTGGACATTAAATTGCGGAGGCGGGTCCAACACGAGAGTAGAGCTCTTGGGAGCATGGTCTACCTTAGTACTTGCCGAAAGATTAGCAATTTATGATATGCACATCATGGGAGACTCAAAGATAGTCATTGACTGGCTAAAGAAGAAAGGTGATCTCAGAGTGGCAAGCCTAGAAGCGTGGAAAGAAAGAATCATTGATTTATGCTCTCATTTCAGATCCATCTCTTTTGAACACATTTACAGGGAGAAGAATCAAGAAGCTAACTATCTTTCAAAATAGGCTTTTCTCAGTGTCCGAGGGAAGATTACTTATAATTTTTGGGTGGAAGGTCACAAGGGCCCTACCTTGTATCTATCTCTCTAATCGGCCCATGTAGTGTTTTTCTTTTTGGAGATTTTTTGTGAGCATATCTTCTCTTAGACATAATGGATAGACTATAAGACTGTTGTAGTTGTCTATAATATTGGCCTTTTACAAGCTTGTTGTTTACAGTTTAAGTAGAAACAATCAAAATGATCGACTGTCACAATGCAATGGACACAGATTTTTTGTGGACAGAAAAGAAAAGAAATATGTATACAGTTTATATTATGCTTAATATAAATGGGAAATTTTCATTTGGAAAATGGGTGTTTTTATCCCATTAAAATTAGTAAAGATTTGCTCGTTGCTTTATTCTTAATCTTTTATAGATTTGGAATTTACATTAAAAACAAGTTTGTCCACTTCATAAATTTCCACTAAAATACACATCATAAACTTATTATGTTTTGATTTGTTTTTAATATATATAATAATACTATAATTTAAAGTTACAATTACAACTTAGTTGAACAAAAAAATTCTTTATGAGGAAAAAATAGTTAAACACAATTTAATGCGTACACATTTTTATTTATGAGATAAGAGATTCTTTCTACGTTATATGGATTTGTCTCTAGTAAGGGAACTTCGTGTATAGGGGTTGTGGGGACGGCTTAGGGTTATCGTATGGTGACATAGGTTATTTGCGAGGTGATTTTACGACGACGACTAGGGTGATAGAAGGAATGGAGAATATAAAACATGTTGATTTTGGAGGAAGAGGTGTTAGATTATGCAAAAGATCTGTTGGAGGGCCAATGTATATGGTCCAACCCATCAATTTGCACATCTAGCAACACATTGGATCCACAGAGGACATCACACCTTGGTTCATTCCTGCTAGAAGATGATATTGTATCCATCATTGGTGAAATGGTATAGGCATTGTTTGAACCCTATATATCGAAAACAATGAAAGGGGTGACTAGACTGGGCAATGTATCTCTTGAGAACCTTAAATGATGGATCGATAAAACCATTGGAGAAGTGTATTGGGTTAGATATGGAAGATCCATGGACTTTAATCCGTAGGACAAGTGAGTACTAGAGTTTAATTTGAGTAAATGATAACACTATTGGAACTTTTACTCCAGATGATACTTGTGGAGAATTCAAATCCCCTTTTATGGTTTAGGAAATGAAAATGATCGGTTTATAGAGTTAGGATTCATTATAGATCTATTGGAATACAATCACATGAATGGATCTCTAATTTCGGCTCTAGAAAGATTAAAGTTTCAAAACTAGGAGGGTACGAGGAAACAAAAACATTGAAGATATGTTAGAAAAAAGATTAAAGTTTCAAAACTCAGAGGGTGCAAGGAAAAAAAACATTGAAGATATGTTAGAAAAAGGTAGGATCCAATCAACATGTTCATAGGAGATAAGACAAAGATTAATGAGATACTGGAGATGACAGACCTAGCACTAGGAGGTCGATTCCAAGTAAGAATGAGCTCTAAAACTCTAAAGGTATGGAAAAAATCAAACTTTAAGCCCATAGTAGGTCACTCCCCTCAAGCATTATTTTTGGTAAGAGGGTGGTTGGTTTGGATTTTTTGAAATGTGGGTGAGGATGAAAATATTCTACACAAAAGGTGGAAGTGGGGAGTACAACCACTCTTTCTTACAAAATGGCAATTATATTTTGATGTAAGATCAACTCGTTTGGTATTATCTCGATTTGGGTAAGGCTTGTGGGGATCCCTCTAGTTTTGTGGTCAAAAGAAGTATTCGATGAAATTGGGAACACACTTGACATTTTTTATGAAGTTGATTTGTCCTATCGCAATTCAGGGTATTTGGGTATTTCCCATATCCTTGTAGGCCTGGATATAAGCAAGGGACTGGTTGATACTATGGAAATATGGAGAGGTTCATGCCATTTTCACTTGACCATAGACTAGGAAGGCATCCCATTCGAGCAAAATTGTTTCCATAGTTATGGTCATGTTGGAATTGAATGCACATATACAAGATATAAAAAGATTTGGGCACAAAAGAAGAAATTGGGAGATAGGGAGAATGATTGTCGAGAACGAATAAAAAAACTAAGTTGATGGAGATTTTGGGGGATAATGTGGCTACCAAATGTCCATAGGAAGTTCCTTCAACAGTTGTACCCTAATCCTCAGACACAATCTAGCATAAAGATCAGATGATGGAAGCTACCAACGATAGAAAGGAATGTTCGCTCCATTCTGAAAGTCCAAAAAGTCTCTTTCTTTGGCTAAAATAAAATCCTATGAAAATATAATCTTTGGGATCTGGGTTTTAGATGTTGAAAATAAAAGGTTTGAACCCTTGAATGACTTTCTCCCCATCCTTTCAGGAATTGAAAACCCTAACCCTCCTCCTCTAATTCTTGTCCCTGGGATAAAGGAGGCCTAGTTATATGGGACCTCTCATATCGGGTCCTCTGCAAATATGGGTATAGAAATAGAATATTCAAAGGCTCATAGAGACCTAACTTCCATGGAAACCTTGAAGTATAATATTAGATCAAGTAGAAAAAAAACTCTTGATTTCCCTTGGAAGGTGGCAAGGGGTTTGGGTTTCTTAGAAGAGAATGGCCAAAAAGATCCTCATAGGGGAAGGAAATCATATGTGTCACTAGCTCAAAAAAAAGCATCCTTAGAAATCAAATGTGGTAAACATTTGTCCTTCACTGGGGCCCTTAGAGAAAATGCCCCTAAAGATGGTTTAAAATGATTTTTATGACTTTAAATTGTTGAGGGTTGGCCAACCCCTTAAAAAACTAGCCCTAAAAATATTAGTAGAGGCCACAAATCCATTTATAATCCTTCAACAAGAAATTATGACTGATGGGGAGAAAATTACTTAGGACATGGTGGAGGAATGGGTTAGGCACCCTTTAAAACGAGTTCAAAATGCTATAATAATGTGGAAAGCGGTCAAATATTCTTTAAATTGGTTGGAGACTAGCTGATATGAAAAGTTGGTAAACGAGATATGGTACAAACTGGTCTTGATCCATGGGTTGGTAGTAAAGGATGGAACACATTATCTCCATAGTTAATACTTGAGTTAAGAGGTAGAGGTTACTATATCTTAAGACAGGGTGTGAACTAGCCCAGGTCAACCATTTGGCACCAATATTGGCCAACCTAGAGGGAGTTAGGACTTGGGGAAGAAAATGCAGTTGAGTGGAAGAGATACACATACTTCTTAAAATACAACAATGTCAAAATTAGAGAGGAGGATGATTAATTGGTTTGATCTCTAAACCCATTAGGAGTATATTTAACAAAAAATGGATATAAAACACTTGTTGAGGAGGGAAGGGAGGAACAATATGTATGGTGGTGGAAAGTCATATGGAAACTAAAGATTCCAACAAAATCCAAAATTTTCATGTGGTTGATATTAAACAATAGGGCTTCATATTACAAAAAAGAGCCATTGTTGGTCCTGGTTGGTGCAACTTATGCCAAAAAGCAGAAGAAACAAATGCACATATCATTGTGACTTTCCCTTATACAAAGGAATTCTAGAAGGAAGTGGAAAAGATGATAGGGTATCAAATGTCCACGTAGGAGATTACATTGAAGAGGGTATTAGGATATGATTTGCCAATAAGGATAAAAAAAAGATTAGAGCTCTTCCCTTGAACATTGCTTGGGGAGTTGGGTTGGCCAAGAATCTGAAGTTGTTCAAGGACAAATATACAGGTCTTTAAAATGTGTTGTTTATACACTAAAAATCCTAAATGCATACCATCAAATTCAGGTAAACAAACTACACATAATCCCAAGGTAGAGGTAATTAATAAGGACATTCCATGGGTATATTTTGACGGTGCTTCTCAGGGAACATGATGAATATTATTTATATCTCCAAACCATACAATTTCGTTCAAAGTTGGAATTGGCCAGGAAACAAATAATTTATATGAGTTGATGGCTCTCAAATTGGTTTTAAGGTTGGTTGAAGAGTTTGCGGTTTGACATTTTCAAAATTTTGGTGACTTGCTTCCCGTATTTCAATGGATGCACAAGGAAATTGTATTGAGGAATTTTACATTAGAACCCTTGTCTAATGATGTGCAAACACTACTTTTAGCTTTCTCACACATCTACAAGAACATGTACATGATAGCGCATGGATGATAAAAAGCTAGAATAAAGTTGGACCATAAACTTGGTTGGTCTCAATACATCAAAAAGGACACATCTCTGAATTATATATATATATATATATTAGTTTCTTCTATAAATTTGAATAAATGGTAATAGAGAAATAAGAGAAGAAGAATACATATATTTGGTGGTTTTTTTTTGTGATGATAAAATATAACTTTTGTAAACTTTGGCTTCAATATACAAAGTAGGGTGAAGAGACATATGAAAAGAGTATATATGCTAAATGTTAATAGAATTTTGAATGTTTTTAGTGTTTCATTTAATTAATTTTGTTCATATTAATAAAATTACATTTTTTTTAAAAGAAAAAATAAATTCTCTATATAAGAATTTGATTTCTTATTTACAAAAATATACCAACCCTATCCTTGTATCACCAAAATACAAAATTTGATCCTTCATTATTTTTTATTTTACAAAATAATATATCAAATATAAAAAATGAAATCTATTGCCCATTTAGAATCAATCATTACAACCCAAGTTCTCATATACTTTTGTGATATAATGTAAATCCTCGAAGAAACTAACAATACAGAGTATGTTTGTTACGAAAATTTTGTTTATAGTTCCTAAATCTACTCTACATGTAGAAAGTTATGCTTTCACAAACATGGCTGCAAACACATTATTGTTATGTGGATTTTTTTAGTGAATTTCCAAAATGCAAATTTGGTGGATTTAAACAAAACCTTTGGTGGATTTATATTCATAATTTTAGTATACATGGTTATTAAACACATTACACTATCAAAGTTTAAGTACCTTAGTATGATAGTAATATACAAAGTGCATATTTATGCTATGGGTTTTATTGTTTATTGCATGCATTAGGTTGCTTTACATATTGGTCATTATTGAAGTGTTGTTATTGTATACAAAGTGTATATGTGTATATTTGTATTATAAGGACTTATTATTTATTGCACGCATTGAGTTGTTTTACATATTGGTCATTATTGAAGTGATGTTATTGTTTATTCATGTTTTTAAAGCATATTGTTAGATTAAAATGATATGGTTTTATCCATATTTTAAGATATTTTTTATGTTTTTGTATTGTTTTGTTATTATAGATTATCAAGCTGTGATCTCATATTTTGGTTTATTGGTGTTTGGGGGATTTTGATCCTCCTATTCAAGGTTTTAATTTTGTTCAAGGATCTATAATTAGCTGCAATTCCTAACTAGGGATGATGCCCATTGCAACTAGTCTTTCTAAACCATATTTTCTTGGGGTAACCCCCAATTTTTTTTCTTTGGAAAAATATTAAAAAGTTATTGCTGTTGTAGTTGCATGTCATTCAAATATGAGTTCATTGAATAATCTTAATGCTACAAGGTTAGGTCAATATAAGTGAAGTAGATGTTTGAGCATGCTTATCATTTCTTGGAGGTGAAATATAGGAATAAGAAGAACTTTGAACTTTGAAGAACAATCATTAGAAATTAGTGTTGGTGATTTAGTATTAAAATTTGAGAAATGTTATTTTAAAATGAGTAATTAATTATTTTATGTTGAAATATGATTATTGTTTTTATGAGGTTGTCATTTCAATGAGATGCAAAGTTTAATGTTAAATTTCTATCATATTTACCTAATATTGTAGGAAGGTCATCCATATTAACTATTTAAAGGAACTAAATAGTGCATCCACCTTTATGATAAAGAGTGTATTAGCCTAACTTTTTATCAAAAATCATATAAGGCACACATGCATTTAGTTGTCTCTAAAGATGGGTTATTCTTATAATCGATTATGGTGGGAGAAATCTCCATATATCTCCATATATGTATCATGCTAGTAAAATAAAATGGAAAAAAGATTGATATTTGACATTTAATGTCAAAAAATGAATTCATGTAAAAAAGATGAGAAAAAGAAACATTGTAAATCCATCTTAAATTCAAATCTTTTAAACACCCAACTATCTACAAGGTGGTTTTTAAAATCCATCTCAATGTTCAATTAATATAAAGTTAAATTGATTTTATATTAGTCACATTACCACACTATTAAATCTTGAATATTAAATACAACACAACAAGGAAAAAATATTTTCCTAACAAATATGCAAGTTTAATGTAATTCAATATTAACTTACCTCTATGATTTTGATCCATGACAAGGAAGATGAACTTATATATATATATATTAAAAAAACATAAATTCATACTATTCAAATATTTTAACTACCATAACTTAAACTTAATTTTTATTCAAATTTTTAAGTTCATATATATCTATACTAATAATAGATTTAAACATGTTCCCTGTGTGTGGGACCTTTAATATGTACTAAAATATTAATTTGACATGATCATGGATATGTACAAACAAACATTAACAATGATAATAGATTTAAACATGATGTTAATGACAATGATAATAGATTTAAACATGTTCCCTGGTGTGGGACCTTTGATATGTACTAATAAATTAATTTGATATGATCTTGGATATGTACAAACAAACTAATGTTAATGACAATGATAGTTCATTGC
>JZKD02S0989817.1:196649-206737 GCA_000966675.3 Picea glauca | reverse complement strand
AAGAGGAACATCGTGAAGGAAAGAAACCAGTCACTTGGTTCTGCCAGAAGTGGATGTCTCAACTTCATTGTATTTTGCTTCCATTAATGTAATCGTTTTAGTTCAGAGACAAAGATCAAGTCAGGTGGCCTATCCCGAGCTTGTTGACTGGTCAGTAACCTTTTGGGGACCAAAAGGTCTTATTGTGGGGAGGTGTGATCCAAAATCGGATCCAGAAGCCTGACAAGGCTTGAAAAATGCTCAAAAATGAAAGTGCTCGGAATGAGACGAAACCTATTCCATTGCATCCGTCTCATCTTCCTGATTCCAACGGTATATTTACTTTGTCAAACGGAGTTCGTATGGAGAAGATATCGCATTTTGTCTGAAAAGTCAAACAAGCAAAAACAATTTGCTGACTGTGCAGTCCCTACAGTCCGTACAGACACTGACGTGGCAGGTCCGTATGCTGATGTGGAAGAAGTGACGTGGCAATTCCAGATGGTGACATGTGGCAGCTTCAGGGAGTGACATGTGGTAGGAAGATTTGGACATTTGGGCGTACGACTGGACCAATCTTGAGGTGACACGTGTCACCACTGTAAGGGTGACACGTGGCACAGGTGACGTCAGCAGCTGACGTGGCAGGCTGACAGGGAAGATGTACGGTGGATGATGAGGTAGTATGACTTCCGACAAGTGGCAAGCATGTGGACCAATGGGAAACTGACACGTGGCAGTTTTCTGGTCAAATGATTGGGTGCCACGTGGCCCAATCATGGGCTGCCATGTGGCACCCAAGTATTGGTTGAATTGGTTATGTTCAAAAATTTGCATAGTCCACCGGATTCGAACCGTGGACCTCCTCCACCGACAAAGTCTTAACAAAGTTCCCGCAACCACTACGCCATGCATTGGAGCTTGTTATGTAAACGGGCGAAAATATATTTAAGTTTTGTTATTGTTTGAAACTGGGGGGGGGGGTCAGGCCGGGGCTTAGCCCTGACCCGAGGTTTTATTGCATAACATGACCCATTGTAATGTTGCGCGGGTGTTATTACGGTTGGCGTGGGTAAAACCATGGCCCGTGGTCGTATAAATATTACATATGCCTATGCCCTTTATACAACAACGCACGGTATTTGTGTTTAAAACCCATGGTCTTATGTGTATACCATGTGACCGAGCGCCGACTGGAGGTTAGGGCCAGCGCTTAGCCCTTTGGGCTAGCGCTAGGCCATATGAACTCATATGACCATGTAAAGGTGCGCGCGCCCAACAAAGGGGGGCTAAATCCCATATTTTAACCATATTATAGTTAAAAGTGGTTTTTTTATAACCAAATGTTGGTTTTTAATTATTGTTAAGCCATTTTTAATGTAATTAATCTTTTTTTGGGAGTTATTGGGTAGTTTTGGAGCCTAACTTCTTGGAGGAAGTTGGAGATGAGAAACTAACTTCCCAGCTATATAACCAAGGCCTGTTTGAGGCCATGGGGACAACTTTGAGGGCATTCAGAGCAGAATTATGCTGAGGAGAAGCCAAGCCAAAGCCATTTTGAGGCAGAGAAGCTTTTGAGGAGGAGATGCTGTCGGACCATTTCTGGGAGCTCCGGACGTCCGTTTTGCATGTCGTTTTATTTGCATGGTTCTAGAGATCTAGAAGAACATGACCAGATCAGTCTTGTAGCCATTTGGCATTGCAGTGATGTACTTTTGAGCTTTTGAACATAAATAAAGAAGCCTCCCCCACAGAGAAAGGGCCCGGAGACGTAGGCAAAGTTGTGCCGAACTCCGTTATCAATCTGAGTGTTATGGTTTGCTGTCTTTTATTGCATTTCAGATCTACACATATGTATTTGGCTGTCTTTCCTCATTCTTTCACTAAGTTTCTCAAATGGTTAATTAATGCATGCAAAATTAAAACTCAACCATAAGTCATTAAAAGATCCGGCGGATCACAGAGCCTGCATTAAAAGGCAAGGCAGGTCCTGTATATTCCTTAAGATCATAGAAAAACTGCTAAGATCCTAAATCTATTATCCAGTCATAATCCAAAAACTAGGCCCATGAGAACCTTGAACTACAACACCAAAGCACTTGATCAAAAGTCTGGAAAACACAACATAGGAAAAAATCAACAAAGATTGGGCATTGTATCCCATCTATAACCAAATTCCCAAATGGGCACCAAGAAATTTTCCGATTGCTATATTACTATGAACCAAGATCACTATGAACATTTGCTTCTGATATTACTATGAACCAACATCACGTTGACCTGACAATGTTCTAACATTACTAGTTCTTGAAAAGACTGTCAACGTTTAACTTAATGGAGTTTGAACAATGCAAAATTTGCAATATTATTGAAAATGCCTGATGGTTTTGTTCAGAGGAGAAAGCCATTTTGACACCTCAAACGATGGACCTGATTTATTCACAATTGGGTACTTTGTATGAGGTCTTTCCTCATGCTTCTCATTCCCAGAATCAACAATCTTATGCGTCTCTAGTTCACTTTGTCATGGTAGTGCAAAACTTATTCATATATTGATTGGGTAACACGGATAGAGACATATCATACTATTTCGTTTCTTGTCAACACATGATATGGATTTTTTTTTTTTGGTTCAACTGATATGCAGTATGGAATTGTCCTCATTTAAGGTAATTTTTCTATGGACGTGGAAGTCACGTAGCATGTAGACGGTCTTTGCCTTTTTCTGGAGGTATATTTCATATGGAAATTTTGTCAACCCAGGAAGCACATCTTGTAATACAGGTTGTCTAACTATACAATGTACAATTGTGTTGTTGAGGGTTCAAATGACAGAGTTGACGCAATGACTATATATGTAAGGGAATTTTACAATGCATCGTAGACAATCAGTTGTGCCATCATTTATGAACGCAGAGGCAGAAGCAGGAGAATTGCAATTGGCACATACAGACTCGAAGGCGGTCGATTAGGCATTTGCTGTAACCAAAAAACCCTCAACCTGCACACATGAGCATAATAGTTAATATATTGAACAATATAATATATATGTGTACAACAAAAAAGCTGCACAAAACTGTTGAAGGCATTTTTTTTTGTGCAAATTGTTGGTGGAGGTGTATTTGTATACGTACAACAGTCGTGGAGCTAGTTAGTTTCTTGAGATCATGTACTATGTATGTTCGCAATTCTGTTACAAATGTTGCCTGGGTTGTGCAAAATATATTTTGTTTAACATCTCTTTTCTTCGTTATATTTTTGAACATCATAATTGGAAATTTCCCTTTATGCAATTGTTGTTCCATTGAGGAAAATAAATTTGCATAGGTGTTGAACAATTGTAGCTGCACCATGGAACAATTTAGTAGTTGTGTAAGATGTCTGAGATATATGAGCATGTGAAAGCAAAGGGAAAAAAAATGGGTATGGAAAAAAGTACCATTGCTGTGTCATTGTCTGAGTTTCCATATTGAAATTTGTAATGGATATCCCATTACCTGGAAAGATCGTCTCTGCATGTTTCTGGACAAGTTGTGTAGGGATAGTTAGTGTAAATTTCCTCATGGCTTCGTTGTCTGTCATGTTTGCACACATAATGCATCTACTTTTGTTTTCTTTGTCTAAGTAGGTGTTATACACAACCATTATCTCCCCGATGAACAATTGTCCAGTTCGGCAGTTGTTCAAGCATTCTATTGATAGTATATTGGGTGGTATAAGTTTAGACCTGGTGACATTTTTTTGAACAATAAAACTAATGTGAATGGAAGTCTGCATATCTTTTTTTTTTTTTACATCAATGTACAAGTAGATGCACAATTTGGATAAAGTATGCAAGTTAGAGTTTTGTAACCAGACCTCTTAGTCTCTGGACCTTGCACTATGTTGGGCATTTCAATTGTACTCATCGATACTTCCTGTGAACTAAAAAGCATATGTTGTAGATGAAATCAACATATTTACCATGGCATAGATGAATACATAACTGATGATATTTGTTTCCCAAACATAGCAGGAGCATAATGTATGAATCTTTACCTTTGGCCTTGTCATTGTGTTGATGTTTGCAATGATTGACTACTCATGCCCATGTCACTTGTCCAACTTTTTTCTAATGAAAACATGTGTACATCGAACATGACAACAACTAAATATGCATATGCATTGTATATTGTTCATAATTGATATGGATGTACATTAATAACATGCATTGTGTTTGATTTACTATTACTGTTGGTATACCTTTTGGAAGATTGTACTTCAGCTTCCTCTGATGTGGCACATAAGACTTCATCCTCTTGTTCAATTAGTCTGTTTTTTTTTAATGTAGCAATGCACATAATACAATAGACATGAAGCTAAGTTTCTATGTAGGAACACATGCAAAAAGATTAAATACAATTTTATTTATTTCAATGTAGCAGCAGAGAAAATACAATTGACATGAAGATAAGTTAATATGTAGTATCTACATATATAAAAAAATGAGCTGTAAATCAGTAGAATAAATCTACACAGAATAAATGAAATACAAAGGAATGGAGTATAGAATAAGGGTAGAAGCATGGACCTTCATATGTCTTCGTCTACATTTCTGGTTAAGAGTTCTTTGTCTTGTCCAATTATTCTATTTGTTTCAATGAAGGAAAGTACAAAATACAATGAACATGAATGTAAGTTGGTATGTAAGGAAAAACAAGGAATATGTACATATAGTAAATTAGAGTCAAAGGAATAGAGTAACATATAGTGTTAGAAGCATGTACCTTTTTTTTTCTTGATCCATGTTTTTGGTTATATAGAATCCTTTCTGTCCAAAATGTATTACAAACTAGAAAAAATTAAGAAGTTGGATGATCCTAGCTGAATAATTTGGTTTTGCGCAACAAATTAGCCAGATATGCTTTGAGACATAGAAATGTGATTTTGTAATATGCTTGATGTATATTTCATAATTCAAGTACAATACAAATTGTATCATGACCAGACTAGTATGTGTCTAAGCTAAAGAGGGTGTATTGTGAAATGGGCACATTTGACCATACATGGTCAATACGTGTGTTTTGTACATGGTTTATCTTATCCAAAAGAAAGCGGAGACTGTAATTGCACATGTAGTTTTCCAATTCTTTTGTTCTGGCACTATTTTGTAGCATGTCAACATTGAAATCTCCTAGAATGATAATGGTTTCGTTCAGATGTAAATGTTGTAACACATTTGAAACAACATTCAATATGTTGGGAAATATTGTTGCATGCAGAGTGACATAGAGATTCAATATTGCAATTTCTGATTCATGGAAGATTACTCTTACTAGCACCATCTCAACATTTTTTTCTTCGAAATGCATTTGCTCCAAATTTGTTACATGTTTTTTTCACTAATATCATCATTCCATGTGTAATGTAACTTGATATGCAATTGTGATTTGGAAATTGCCTATTTTGCATGCATAATGTCATGTATGTTTCTTGCAAGCACATAATATTAGATTGCATTGTGTCATAGTCATTGAGTATATCATTCATATGTGCATGTAGGTTGCACGTGTTAAGTGAGAGAATTGATACAAATGAGTTTGTTTGTATGGATTGGTAATCATATTGTAGATGCCATTTTACACTAGTACGAAGGCGTTGCATCTCAGTATCAACTTTATGTTTGACTTTGAAGTTATCTTTTGTAAGAGTGCTTAGAAAATACAAGGAGTCTATGCTTCTGACATGGGATAGAGATGTGTATACAAGTCCATGTATTTGTATTCTAGCAGGGTCGAACGCAACACTATCAAGTGTTAGCCCTTGTGATCTGTGGAATATACGTGCACATCCAAGTTTAATTGGAAACTGTTTTAGAATCTTCAGTTGACTTGTGTTTGCCGATGTCGATACTGGTTTTGATATTCATAATCTAGGTGTCCAATCGTGCAAAGTGTTTGAATTATATAGATAAGCTAACTTGTTTTCTTGTCAGTGGCCAATATGCGGGTCATGGAACTTAATCCAGATGACATCAACTTTTTCTGTTTTGGTATAAGCTTTGAGTATTCCATTTGCACCATTGACCAAGCCATCCCGTGAATCATAGTTGCAGGAATATATTTCAACTAGCATGTCTAATTTCAGGACAAGTTGCAAAGGCAAAGTGGCTGTATGTTGATGACATGGTACATTTCCATGGTTGTCTTCTTTAAGGTCAATTGAATTGATGATGATATCATTGCCAGGCATGAGCGATAACATGCACCTGTTATGCATTGCAACATCTTTATGCTTGTAGAACAGGTAAGGGAAGTTTGGGTCGGTTGGTGCAGGTCACATGCACCTTGAATTGATATATGTCAAGTCATCACATGTTTGGATGTTTGTCCACATTCTATTCAGAATTTCAATAAATGTTTCATTTGTCTGGTGCATTGTAGTATGCAATTCAAAGAATTTTTTGTTGTCTTTCCAAAATTCATGCGTCACTATTTTCATATTGACTGTAGGTTGTTCAAATATCAAAGAATCTTGTATGGGTTGCGCCTGGTAAAGATCACCACATAATATCATGTCAATGCCCCCAAAGCATTTGGTGTGCACATGTTTTATGTTTCTCAGTCGATTGTCAATGGAATATAAGAAGAGACTTCCAATCAAAGATGCCTCATCTATGAAGACAAGTTGTAGTTCATCATAAATCTTAGACAAGGTATCTAACATTTCCTTGCTGAGTGGAAGAAACTGTGACTTGTTGAAAGGCATTAACAATGCAGAGTGAACTGTTGTTCCACCTACATTATATGCAAATTTTCCTGTATATGCAACTATTAGTCCCTTTGGTTTCATAGGGTCATTCAAACTGTTTGAATCATAAATTCGTGTAAGAATTTGGAATAGTTCTTTCACTGTGAATGTCTTTCCTGTTCCTGCCCCGCCTATAAGGAACAAGTGCACAAGAGTGTGCATGTTTAAGCGTTTTTTCACTGCAATGTCCTTTAGGATTGTTTTTTGTTCTTGATTCAACAATCATCAAACTCTATAGTATTCATCATTTTCGATAAAGAAAGGATGTTTTGTGACTTTAAACCCAATATTGATACATTTTTCAATGACGGCTTCTCGAGGACAAGGAAAATATTCTTGCAAGTCATAGGATTTAGAGAGAGTTCTAGTTGATTTATGGTTTGTTAATGTCTCATCAACATTGTCAGGGCTTTCTAGTTCATCAAGTGCACTTTCTAAATCACCCCATGTTGGGTTGACATTGTATGTAAATCTAGCCTCATTGGTTTGTACTGTAGTCTCATAATAAATATATGCATCTTCCAATGTAGGGAAGTTATGTTTTAATGTGTTTTCATTTTGATCAAATGGAATGTACAACAATAGTTTTTCTCTACAAAAGTTTTCATAGTTGATGTGTTTGTTGTATTTGACAAAGCGTATTACATTTGGTTTTTTTTCTTTTTGATATGGGTGTACCATTTTTTTTGTAATGTGATACAAATTATGCAAGGCATATATGCTTAATAGGAGGTGGACGCTGGAGGTAGTAATCAATAATAGAGTGACATATCACCTTGTTGGCACAGGGGCAGACCCAGGGTTCAACTCTAACAACACACCAACAAGCCCTAACTACTGGCCCTTTCGGCAACATCTGCGATGCAGATGCGGTCTCACTTGAAGTAGAAATAGGGGGTTGCAGGACACAGGTGTCTACAACCAGAGGAAATGCAGAGTGGACTCAAAGCAACTACACACAACAACCTAGTATTCTTTATATTCCTTAGGCCTACTGCGCAAGCTATACCTCGGATCTAACAAAATATCACAATAGCCGCATATCAAATGAAAAAGAACCCATAATCAATCACACATAACACAAGATATACGTGGTTCACCCTCTCTCTAGGGATATGTCCACAAGACTGTGCTTTATGATATATTAGGTGAACGCATATAGTTCTATCTGTGCTCTTAGCTTGCAGATCTCTCTCTCTTTCTCTCTGTCTTCCCTCCCTGTGCACCCAGCTGCAGGGTTGATATTCACACCCAGTTGAAGATATTACAATACTGACTATTTGTTATCCCTTGACCAAGTTTTGGGAGATTCTTGGTCATAGTGACCTATTTTGGGACTTCAACAGCCTGCCGAAGGAGGAGCGCAAGACAAAGAGGAGATCAAGGGATCTCGAACCAGTTTTGGGTCCTTTTTGGGTTTTGGGGATAATGTAATGGGATTGGGATGTCGGCCCATGGGTTTTACCTATGTTTAGGCCTATTTTGTAAAGTATAAATAAAAAGCTAGGCAACTTAGAAGAACAAGAAGTAGGTTGATAAGCTAAGTGCTAAAGGTTAAGTGCTAGTGTGTATTGTAAGGGATTTGTGCATTCTGTGTAAGACTTGCAGAGCTGAGTGCAAGTCCTTGTGAGAGACTGTAGAAGGCTTGGTGCTGTAACGTAAGGAAGAAGGATCTAGCGAGTTGCGCAGATCTTCTGTCCTATGCGGAGTAAGGGTTTTGAGGCTCTATTCTTGTAACCGATTGAGTGAAGACTATAAAGAAGAAGAGTTGGTGGACATATCCCCAGGGAGGGGGTGAACCACGTAAATCATGTGTTATGATGCTTTGTGCTTTGTCTTATGTGATTTACATGTTATTTGCTAAGTGCTTGGATGTATTTGGATAAATCTACTTATGCTTTCTGCTTATTAGATGTGAGAATGTTAGATCTAATCTATATGGTTATATTTAGTTCTTGATCTATTCAATCTGATCTATTTTCCTATGCTAAGTGATTGAATACAGTAGATTAGTGTGAGTACTACAAAGCTCTGTTCTATTAGTGAAGTGGATATTGCTTGCATATTGAGGAACTGAAGGTGCTGAGTGCTTTATTAAGTGTTAGAATCACAGATCTGTGTCCCAACTAAGGTTGCAAACACCTGAGTCTTGCAACCACCCCTTCCTCTACCTCGGGTGAGACTTCATCTGCTTCGCAGGTGTTGCCGAAAGGGCCAGTAGTTAGGGCTTTGTTGGTGCACTGTTGTAGCGTTGAACCCTAGGTCTACCCCTATGCCAACACTACTCATACAACACAATAATCCTCTCTCAACAACAATCACTCATCATAATCTAATCATCTCTATCTAACCATCCTAGCTCCTCTTGACCTTTATTTATACATTACAATAGCTCATCGACAACCTTAGGCTGAAACCTAGGTGTCAAAAACCCTAAATACCAAAACCCTAGGTCAACTTGACCCACATTTTCATGGCTTTGCTAGCCTATGTTTTCTTCCTTCACGTGCAGTGCTCCAAAGCATCCAACGATGGCTTTTTCTGCTTGATGAGTTGTCCATGATCCATCTTCCTTGCTGATCTGTCCATCCTTGATCTCCTCATCAAATGAATTTCTTTCTCTTACTTCGCTCCATCTTTTCTGCTCTTCTTCTCACTTTAACCCAGTATCAGTCACTGTGTCTTCTGCGCAGTTCTCATTTTTCCTTTTCTTCCTTGATATTTGCTTTCTTCCATAACCAAGGGCCAACAGACACCCAACACTCACTTGTGACTCCTCCCGAGGCACTTCAGGTCTGAAATTTCTGTTTCACTTCGATTTCAGACTACGCAGAGCAACCTGTGCTTTCTTCTCTATCCCTCCCTTCTGTGTCTGGTACCCAGTTTCAACTGCACCTGGTACCTAGACCCTTTTCCTTATTCTTTTACTGAGAGATGCGAGGCAACTGGTTGTCATAATACAATTGAAACCAACTTCCATTCACCAAACCTTCCTTCCATTATCCATTCAAAGTCTTCAACTACGCAACTCCTCCTTCTGTAACATAGGCAACCTCACATTTCCCAATCCAATGCGTCTTGAACTTCCCTGGATGCTTCATGAAATTACTATCATATACCAATACCAGATCTCCTTGCTTGAAGGATTTCTTCTTGATGTGCCTGTCATGGTAGGCCTTTTCTCTTTCCTTGTTAAGCCCTAATATTGGCTCATTACCCCTTAATTGGGGCATATTATATTAGTAATGTTATTTTATTTATGTCGGCTTTAGGACATTAGTTGTAATTATACCTCCTAGTCTTCTATATATACCAAGGAG